>JAWPHD010005997.1:0-152301 GCA_037043455.1 Cyrtodaria siliqua
CTTCACCTTACCTTGACTGAAAATGTCTTAGTCATAGTCTGGTGGGTTTTATCGAAATGGCCATTCATTCGCGGATCGAGAGACTGTATTGGTTTACCAATCACAACTGATGCTGAAATCATTGTCCATATAGAAGAATATGCACCATCGGTACAGCAGGATTCAATAGAGTCTTCATATGTCGGCGAGAAGAGCATCAGCTCGTCGTAATCCCGGCGGGATTTGTAAATGTCCCCATTCAAGGCCATATCTATTGCTGTCCTTAACCTCAGTTCTAAAGCCATGTCTTCATTTCCGGTAAGTGCGATTGATAAGGCATTAAACAGACAGTTCCCATCTCCTGTTACCAACGATGGAACCCCGTATGACGCCAGATCACATTTTTCCATGATGGCTAGTGCGTTTCTGTCGATCTCAATGAAGTCGACGAGATGACAGGTTTTCTGTAGAACTCGAAGTCTTCGAGATAACTGCTTTCGCGCTTCGCTGCGAATCTCAAACTGTCCATTCCGTGTTGCAGTGACTGTGAATTATAAAACCTATGTTTATAGACTAGACAAAGTAACTGTTTTAGACCAGCTTATATCGAAGGTTTAACGCCAAACTACTGTAACTCACTTTTTCTGAAAATGATTTTTTTACATAATCCTTATCAGATACTGACCCTTTATAATGTCACAAAATATTAGAACTAGATTCTTAAATTTGATGGAGAAAATAAAATGTGTCTTACTATTGTATCTCATAGCATCTTCTTTTTTTTAATGCGAAACTATTGTAACTCAGCTTTAAATCATTTAAAATTGTTTTGCATTTGTTTTTGATTAAATCTTCATATAAGGTTATAAGGTTATTTGTATTAAAAACGCGGTAATGAAAGTATGTAACGTTGGTTTTTATTCATTTTGTTTCCCAACTCAATTTAAATATTTCTATCTGTAAATTATTGAAATAATTATAAATAATTATTTAAAACATGCAAGATATAACAATTATTGTCTATAGCATATTTCGATGTATCGTTTGTTTAAAAATCAGTTATTTAAAATAATATTGACTTACAAATAATATTGACTTGCAATAGTTTCGCATAAAAGAAATATAAAGTCAAATTAGTTCTCATTTGAAGGGAAAGATTTAATAATAACTATGTCAAAGGAAGATAATGATAACTGCTGTATGTTTCAATTGTGAAACTCAACTTAAAATAAAGATAACAAGAACTTAAGGGATACCCGTATTACAGATATAATGCTGCAATTTAAGGTAAAATAAAATGTAATCTGTTATATCTTTAAATAATAGTATTTTATAATTGCAAGTTATATAGAAAATCTCTCAGTACGAACGCCGCGAGTAAAAATCAATATTGCCGTGTGTCCCTTTAAGACAGAGATATATCTTTATAAAAGTAAAATTAATTATTAAAAAAAAAGAATTATAAAACCGAGTACATGCAGTATGATAGACAATATTTCGTAAGTGACTGTACGACTATACGGTAACATGTATCTGTGTAAGCCTGAGCTCCGTCATGCCATACCTACTTGCCGAGACACTAAAACAAACTCAGAGATGTATAATATAAAAAAAGTGCGTTCTTACCTGTACTAAACGACACAATCCTTGTGAATAATTGTATTCTCCTGTAAGCTCATACGCGAAACAATTACTACAGGTATACGACAATTTTGCATTCCGAAAGAAATTAACATCTTCTGACGATAAACGTTCACAATCAGCATGAAACCATTGCTTGCAAGAATCACAAGATATAGAGTCCGACTTGCAGTTCAAACGACATGCACCACAAGGCCAGAATGCAGTTCTTTTAGAAACAGTAATTTTACGTTTTGGAGGCATATTGAATTGCATACTAGTAGCTTTTGTTAAATCAAAAGACACCACAGAACTGAACTAATAACAATGATGTGTGTGAACATACGTTACGATAGTATATACTAGTAAACGATAAATAATGATGGCATGTGACAAATTCAACAATTTTCCTGTATACTCTTATAATTGCCACATAAATATGGCATCTATCTAACTTTTAGGGAAATAAACAATATATGTATATATCAAACTCTAATTTGCAACATTATGATGATAAATGTCTTAATTTCGGGAAATATACATCTTGACTACTTCTATGGCACGTGTCTGGCTTTAAAAAGGAAATATACAATACACGGGAATAATAGATTTCCCGAATACACGATATTAAGTGACACGTGGCTAATTGTAAGCGTGATCTAATTATGACGCCTAGGTGTAGAGTACTGATTAAATTATCAATGTCGGCGTGACACGATTACCCGGGTGAGTTGCGCGTATGTGTGAAACACGGGGGGTTCGGGATGATTGGTGTATCTTGTAGAAACAGTTTTTCGTGATAACGTTAGTTCTACCAAATAAAACGTGTTATTGTATCAATAATATATTTATGTTTTTGTATTCAGGTACGAGTGTATATACAATCACAGTTTATTAAGGAGATATTTTTATTTCGAGTTGCAAATATGACACAATTTTGAGATTGTGGAAGTTTTCCCGGCCATCACGGAGATATAATTGTATGCAATAAAACATATGCCGACACATATGCATACTAGATACAATATCATGGTTTTCATGTTTTTAATTTTTTAATTGTTTCAAAATAACTGAGATGGGCCTATATGCGTGAAATCTATTCTCATTTTTTATATAAATGTATTTAAAATCTACGATTTACTGTGCACATTGTTAACAGTTTTGTGGTATATATCTAATAATACTATTATATTAATTAATTAATATTAATTAATATGAAATATATTTTAGAACTATATGATTCTCAGTGTTTTTGCGGTGGTGTAATTATCATAATTGTGTGAAAATAATGCACTGCCATCTAACGTGGTTTAGTGTTCGAGATATAAATTCATAATAAAACTGCTAATATTAATGTTTAAACTATATAATGAATTAAGATTAAATGCGAAACCAACATATTTTAATACAAAAAAAGGGATTTTTGCGGTGTTTATCGGTGTTTTGCAGTGTTTTGCGGTGATTCGACGGACCGAACAATCACTACATTCCGCAGTCGACAATTACTGAATTTTAGCAAGAATACTTATCATTTATCTTCCAAATGTCGGCAGCCGAGAACCAGCGGCATCGTATCGGTTGATGGTGTCGCTAAAACAATCTTCCGGTAGTCTCCCAAGCCCTACTCTCATGGCAGAAGTGACCCCTGTATCCGTACGAGAAACAGACATCTATGGGTGTACTTTGTCTCGGTTGGCCACCAAAAAACGTGGCGAGTCTGGTTCCGAACCGATCTGTGGCTGCATTCCCGGAAGTAGTAGTTTCGCTCCCCATGAAATAATAACGCTTGTAAGGAACTGCATCAGTTTTTAGGTCTAAAAGTGGTTGCTTTTATGTCTCTTAACAGCCCTGGTCTTGGCCTATTTGAGTTGTTTTTCATCATCACTATCGGAGCACAAACCTGGCTTTTTGTACTCATTGACGGTAAGCCAGCCCCCGCGGGAAATGTCTGCAACTTGAATCGATTTATTCCTATGTTTAACTTTAGAAATAATACCTTCCAATGTTTCCAAAGTGTAAGCAGGTATGTTAGACCTAGCAACCACCTCTAGTACGTACAAAATATCGTTGTTGAATGAATACTGAATCCTATTAGACTCTTTCTTGAACTCACGAACCGACTCCTTACTTTTTAAACTCAAGTCTTTTTTACATTCCTTTAACTGACTGTCCAAGTAATGTCTAATGAGCAAAAACGCTTCAATAGCAAAATTATCCTCCCCCGGGGACTTTCCGCTAATGTCTGGTCTCAGGTCCCTATCCACACCAATGTCTGTATGTGTTGAAAATGTTTGTCCCAGTTGATCATCACACCCAAGATGGCCGCCTTCCATAAAATACAGTAACGCGCAGCTAAACAAGTGTATCTACCCATATCTAACCTCGAATGCCAATTACATGTGTAACAGCGGCTTATATAGTATACCGTATATTGGTATATCTACTGCTAGGTAGAACAAGAGGCCCAAGAGGGCCTGTGGACGCTCTGTTGGCTAAAACGGCTCTTATATCAAGGGTTGTCGACATAAAATTCCCATCACTACTTCTTTTAAAACATTGCAAAAACAACATGGCTAGGATGGCCTTAGATCGCTCACCTGGTAATCATGGGCAATAAGTCTGCTGTGTCTAGTCTGGCATGGGTATTTTTTAATATGTCCCACTTTCTTCTATAAATGAAATTTTATAAAAATGGGTTATATTAACATTCTAAACAAATATGGTACAGATCAGATAAAAAATTAAGTAACTACAGATTTAACAAAGGAAAATTCAAAATAGCATTTTTCAACAAATCAAGGGCCATAACTCTGTCGTTACTAACAAGATCTAGCTGGTTTTCGAACTTATCCAAGATTTTTCATTGATATACCGCGCTTTGCACAACTAGACATCTTACTGAGGCTTCCTGCCAAATTTCGTAGAAATCCAACAAGCCGTTTACGAGCAGTAGCACCAACAAGGAATTTAAAGTAAACATTCAAAGGTCCATAACTCCGTCAAAAATCAGCGAACTGGCACAAAAGCATGAAATTCACAACTAGACATCTTACCGATGCTTCCTGCCAAGTTTCGTCGAAATCCAACAAGGCGTTTAGGAGGAGTAGTGCCGACAAGAAATTTAAAGTAAAATTGTCAAGGGGCCGTAACGCCATCAAAAATCAACGAACCGGAAAAAAATGCAATAGGCACAACTAGAAATCCTAGCAATGCTTCCTGTTACGTTTCGTCAAATCCAACACGGTGTTAACAAGAAAGAAAAAAAAATCAAAAATATAAAAAATAATTAAAAAACAACAAAATAGTTAATAAACTAAATTCAAACAAGAAATATCACTGTAATTGATAAATGCCCCCGAAGTGTCCTTTGACCTCTAAGTATGATCTTGACCTTGGAGCCATGGACCTGGATTTGTGCACGACACCTCATTTGGTTGTGGTAAACACTTGTGCCAAGTTATTTGAAAATCCGTCCAGGCAGGCAAAAGTTATTGACCGGACACAATTTGACCTTTGACCTCTAAATGTGACCTTGACCTTGGGGCCACAGACCTGGATTTTAAGCGCGACACATCGTCTTGTTGTGGTGAGCACTTGTGCCAAGTTATTTGAAAATCCGTCCATGAATGCCAGAGTTATTGACCGTACACAATTTGACTTTTGACCTCCAAGTGTGCCCTAGACCTTGAAGAACTGGGTTTTGCGCGCGACACATTGTCTTGTTATGGTGATCACTTGTGCCAAGTTATTTAAAAATCCCTGCAGGGGTTGTGACGTTACGGTCCGGACACGAAATTGCGTACCTGTTTTTGACCTATGAACTGCAAGTGTGACCTAGACCTTTGAGGTACGGACCTGGGTTTTGCGTGCGACACATCGTCTTGTTATGGTGATCACTTGTGCCAAGTAATTTAAAAATCCCTGCAGGGGTTGTGACGTTACGATCCGGATAGGAAATTACGTACCTGTTTTTGACCTATAAACTTCAAGTGTAACCTTGACCTTTGAGGTACGGATCTGGGTTTTGAGCGTGACACATCATCTTGTTATGGTGATCACTTGTGCCAAGTTATTTAAAAATCCCTGCAGGGGTTGTGACGTTGCGGTCCGGACACGAAATTGCGTACCTGTTTTTTACCTATGAACTTCAAGTGTGACCTTGAACTTTGAGGTACGGACCTGGGTTTTGTGCGCGACACATCGTCTTGTTATGGTGATCACTTGTGCCAAGTTATTTAAAAATCCCTGCAGGGGTTGTGACGTAACGGTCCGGACACAAAATTGCGTACCTGTTTTTTACCTATGAACTTCAAGTGTGACCTTCACCTTTGAGGTACGGACCTGGGTTTTGCGTGCGACACATCGTCTTGTTATGGTGATCACTTGTGCCAAGTTATTTAAAAATCCCTGTAGAGGTTGTGAAGTTATGGTCCGGACACGAACTTCGGAATGACGGACGGACAGAATCCGGACGGACGGACGGACGGTGATTTTTTTTTCGGGGGCATAAAAATATATATATTTTTTTTTTAGATCAAATAAAACAAGAGGCCCAAGAGGGCCTGTAGACGCTCTACTTGTATGATGTGATTCAAAAACATAAACATGATAGAGGCCAACCCAAGCAACATGTTTCCTATATATAACTCTATGTAAACTTTGAGTTATCGTGGCGGCCATTTTGAATAATTTTGATTATTTGACGATAATGAAAAACACAAACTTGATAGAGGCCAACCAAAGGAACATGTATATGATATTTCACAAGAATAAGTGGTTTAGGAGATGTCGTTTGAAATTTCCTTAAATTTGACATAGTTTTAGCCATGGCAGCCATCTTGGATGACTGGCGGCCGTGAAAAACACAAATCTGAGAGGGACTATCCCAAATATCATTGTGCTTAAGTTTCATCAAAATTCTTCAAGCGGTTTCAGAGAAGATGTAATTTTTAACCTTTTCCTATATAACTCTATGTAAACTTTGGGTCGCCGTGGCGGCCATTTTGATTATTCGACGATAACGAAAAATACAAACTTAATAGAGGCCAACCCAAAGAACATGTATATGATATTTCAGTAGAATGGAATCAGTGGTTTCGGAGAAGGTGTCGTTTGAAATTTACTTAAATTTGACCTAGTTTTAGCCATGGTGGCCATCTTGGATGACTGGCGGCCGCGAAAAACACAAATCTGAGAGGGACTATCCCAAAATATCATTGTGCTTAAGTTTCATCAAAATCCTTTAAGAGGTTTCAGAGAAGATGTCATTTTTAACCTTTTCCTATATAACTCTATGTAAACTTAGGGTCGCCGTGGTGGCCATTTTGATTATTAGACGAAAACGAAAAACACAAACTTGATAGAGGCCAACCAAAGGAACATGTATATGATATTTCACAAGAATGGAATAAGTGGTTTTGGAGATGTCGTTTGAAATTTCCTTAAATTTGACCTAGTTTTAGCCATGGCGGCCATCTTGATGACTGGCGGCCGCGAAAAACACAAATCTGAGAGGGACTATCCCAAAATATCATTGTGCTTAAGTTTCATCAAAATCCTTTAAGAGGTTTCAGAGAAGATGTCATTTTTAACCTTTTCCTATATAACTCTATGTAAACTTAGGGTCGCCGTGGTGGCCATTTTGATTATTAGACGAAAACGAAAACACAAACTTGATAGAGGCCAACCAAAGGAACATGTATATGATATTTCACAAGAATGGAATAAGTGGTTTTGGAGATGTCGTTTGAAATTTCCTTAAATTTGACCTAGCTTTAGCCATGGCGGCCATCTTGGATAACTGGCGGCCGCGAAAAACACAAATCTGACAGTGACTATCCCAAAATATCATTGTGATTAAGTTTCATCATAATCCTCCAAGCGGTTTCAGAGAAGATGTCATTTTTAACCTTTTCCTATATAACTCTATGTAAACGTTGATTCGCCGTGGCGGCCATTTTGATTATTCGACGATAACGAAAAACACAAACTTCATAGAGGCCAACCCAAGGAACATGTAAATGATATATCAGTAGAATCGAATAAGTGGTTTCGGAGATGTCGTTTGAAATTTCCATAAATCTGACCTAGTTTTAGCCATGGCGGCCATCTTGGATGACTGGCGGCCGCGAAAAACACAAATCTGTGAGGGACTATCCCAAATATCATTGTGATTAAGTTTCATCAAAATCCTTCAAGCGGTTTCAGAGAAGATGTCATTTTTAACCTTTTCCTATATAACTCTATGTAAACGTTGAGTCGCCGTGGCGGCCATTTTGATTATTCGACGATAACGAAAAACACAAACTTGATAGAGGCCAACCCAAGGAACATGTTAATGATATATCAGTAGAATCGAATAAGTGGTTTAGGAGATGTCGTTTGAAATTTCCTTAAATTTGACATAGTTTTAGCCATGGCAGCCATCTTGGATGACTGGCGGCCGTGAAAAACACAAATCTGAGAGGGACTATCCCAAATATCATTGTGCTTAAGTTTCATCAAAATCCTTCAAGCGGTTTCAGAGAAGATGTAATTTTTAACCTTTTCCTATATAACTCTATGTAAACTTTGGGTCGCCGTGGCGGCCATTTTGATTATTCACTGATAACGAAAAATACAAACTTAATAGAGGCCAACCCAAAGAACATGTATATGATATTTCAGTAGAATGGAATCAGTGGTTTCGGAGAAGGTGTCGTTTGAAATTTACTTAAATTTGACCTAGTTTTAGCCATGGCGGCCATCTTGGATGACTGGCGGCCGCGAAAAACACAAATCTGAGAGGGACTATCCCAAAATATCATTGTGCTTAAGTTTCATCAAAATCCTTTAAGAGGTTTCAGAGAAGATGTCATTTTTAACCTTTTCCTATATAACTCTATGTAAACTTAGGGTCGCCGTGGTGGCCATTTTGATTATTAGACGAAAACGAAAAACACAAACTTGATAGAGGCCAACCAAAGGAACATGTATATGATATTTCACAAGAATGGAATAAGTGGTTTTGGAGATGTCGTTTGAAATTTCCTTAAATTTGACCTAGTTTTAGACATGGCGGCCATCTTGATGACTGGCGGCCGCGAAAAACACAAATCTGAGAGGGACTATCCCAAAATATCATTGTGCTTAAGTTTCATCAAAATCCTTCAAGCGGTTTCAGAGAAGATGTCATTTTTAACCTTTTCCTATATAACTGTATGTAAACTTTCAGTTGCCGTGGCGGCCATTTTGATTATTCGACGATATTGAAAAACACAAACTTGATAGAGGCCAACCCAAGGAACATGTATATGATATTTCAGTAGAATGGAATAAGTGGTTTCGGAGAAGATGTCGTTTGAAATTTCCTTAAATTTGACCTAGTTTTAGCCATGGCGGCCATCTTGGATGACTGCTGGCCGCATAAAACACAAATCTGAGAGGGGCCCTCCCAAGTAACATTGTGATGAAGTTTCATCAAAATCCTTCAAGCGGTTTCAGAGGATATGTCGATTTTATAAAATTGCTAACAGACAGACAGACGGACGACGGACGAAAAGTGATCACATAAGCCCTCCTGGCCTTTGGCCAGTAGAGCTAAAAAAAAATTAAAAAAATTAAGTTAAAAAAACAAGAGGGCCAATATGGCCCTAAATCGATCACCTGATGACTGGCACATTATCGAACTTCTTCGAAATGTTATGGTCATATACAACCTGTGCAAGGTTGGTTAAGATTGTTCAAGAAATGGGGCCTCTGTTGTGTTAACAACATTGATATAATTGAATTGAATTGGGGTTTTAAGGCGCACCAACACATGAACAGGTTATATGGCGCCTAAAAGGCATGAACATGCCAGGCTCATTTTCCATGTACATCGAGATAAAATATGGAAAATGGGCCTAGAACCTTCCCACCCTGAACTGCAGAGTTGCTGCAAATTCTATCGTAGAAACTCCATTTATGCTGGAGCCACTTTATTGTTTTTCTGCCACTGCTCTTTTGATGCGAGCGAGATAGCACCTGAAACAATGCAGGGATCATGATGAAGACCTTTAATGAACATGAACAAAAATGATAAAATGAACATGAATTTGGGGGGATTCTACCACTCTGCCTACCCCTCCAAAGGGATCTGCAGTGGCCCCGTGACCAAACGGGGGCACCCGGGAAACATTGATATAAAGTCACTGACAAAGTTTGGTAAAGATCAAATACAAAATGAAGATGTTAGAGTGTAACACCTGGGGCAGGGCCAAATGTGACCCCAGGGCAACATGTAATATATGAGAGCTGTGTGCCTTGTGGTTTCAGAGAAGAAGATTTTTTAAGTTTTTCCCTATACAAGTCTATGTAAAACATGTGACCCCTGGGTGGGGCCAAATGTGACCCCAGGGTCATCATTTGAACATACTTGGTAAAACACCATAAGAGTATAGTAAATGCAAAATATTAAACCTCTGGCTCTTGCAGTTTCAGAGAAGAAGACTTTAATGTTTTTTCTATATAAGTCTATGTAAAACTGTGACCCCGGGGCGGGGCCAAATTTGACATCAGGGTCACCATTTGAATGAACTTGGTAGAGGACCATAAGCTTATAGCAAATGCAAAATATTAAACCTCTGGCTCTTGCAGTTCCAGAGAAGAAGATTTTTTTAAGTTTTTCCCTATAAAAGTCTATGTTAAACTGTGACCCCGGGGCAAGGCCAAATGTGACCCCTTGGTCAACATTTGAACAAACTTGGTAAAGGACCATAATCTTATAGTAAATGCAAAATATTAAACCTCTGGCTCTTGTAGTTTCAGAGAAGCCGATTTTAAAAAAAAAATCCTATACAAGTCTATGTAAAACTGTGACCCCCCGGGGCGGGGCCAAATTTGACATCAGGGTCACCATTTAAACAAACTTGGTAAAGGACCATAATCTTATAGTAAATGCAAAATATTAAACCTCTGGCTCTTGTCGTTTCAGAGAAGAAGATTTTTAAAAAAAAAATCCTGTACAAGTCTATGTAAAACTGTGACCCCACGGGGCGAGACCAAATTTGACATCAGGGTCACCATTTGAACAAACTTGGTAGAGGACCATAAGCTTATAGCAAATGCAAAATATTCAACATCTGGCTCTTGCAGTTTCAGAGAAGAAGATTTTTTAATTTTTTTCCTATATAAGTCTTATGTAAAACTGTGACCCCCGGGGGTGGGGCCAAATTAGACCTTAAGGTCACCATTTGAACAAACTTAGTAGAGGACAATAAGCTGATGCTACATGTAATACATGAAAGCTCTGTGCCTTGTGGTTTCAGAGAAAAAGATGTTTTAAAGTTTTTTCCTATATAAGTCTATGAAAAACATGCAAAATCTCAATATACAAACTTTGGACCCCCGGGTCACGGCCAATTTTGAACCCGGGAACTTCATTTGAACAAACTTGATAGTTTAGGCATTGGCGAATATTTTAAAAGAAAATCTGTTGAAATCTGTCCAGCGGTTCTTGAGAAGAAGATTTTTTAAGGTTTCGACCATATATGGTAATGGTGGCCATCTTGGATGTCGCGCTGACCTAATTTTAACAAATCTATAAAGCATTCAACTAAGGATCATCCATGTGAAGTTTGGTCAAAATTGGCCAAGCGGTTTCTGAGAAGAAGTTGTTTGAAGAAAAGTTAACGCCGACGACGGACAGACAACGGATGACGGACGAAGAGTGATCCCAATAGATCACCTCGAGCCTTTGGCTCAGGTGATCTAAAAAATTCAACAAAAAAACAACACTATAAAGAATAAAACAAGAGGGCCAAGATGGCCCTACAGCGATCACCTGAGTACTGGCACATTATCGAACTTCTTCGAAATCTTATGGTCATATACAATCTGTGCAAGTTTGGTTAGATTGTTCAAGAAATGTGGGCTCTGTTGTGTATAACAACATTGATATCGACAGATTAAGACACAACATTGATATAGACAGTTTAAGACACTGACAAAGTTTGGTAAAGATCAAATACAAAATGAAGGTGCTAGAGAGTAACACCTTGGGCAGAGCCAAATGTGACCCCAGGGCTACATGTAATATATGAGAGCTGTGTGCTTTGTGGTTTCAGAGAAGAAGGTTTTTTAAGTTTTTCCCTATACAAGTCTATGTAAAACGTGAACCCTGGGACGGGGCCAAATGTGAACCCAGGGTCACCATTTGAACAAACTTGGTAGAGGACCATAATTTTATAGTAAATGCAAAATATTAAACCTCTGGCTCTTGCAGTTTCAGAGAAGATAGTTTTTTTCCTATATATATGTCTATATAAAACTGTGACCCCCGGGGCGCGGCCAAGTTTGACACCAGGGTCACCATTTGAACAAACTTGGTAGAGTACCATAAGCTTACAGCACATACAAAATATTAAACCTCTGGCTCTTGCAGTTCCAGAGAAGAAGATTTTTTCACTTTTTCTCTATTCAAGCCTATGTTAAACTGTGACCCCGGGTCGGGCCAAATGTGACCCCAGGGTCACCATTTGAACAAAATTGGTAGAAGACCATGAGCTTATAGCAAATGCAAAATATTAAACCTCTGGCTCTTGCAGTTTCAGAGAAGATTTTTTAAGTTTTTCCCTATACATGTCTATGTAAAACATGTGACCCTTGGGGTGGGGCCAAATGTGACCCGAGGTCACCATTTGAACATACTTGGTAAAGGACCATAAGCTTATAGTAAATGCAAAATATCAAACCTCTGGCTCTTGTAGTTTCCGAGAAGATTTTTTTTTTTTTCCTATATAAGTCCATGTAAAACTGTGACCCCCGGGGCGGGGACAAATTTGACCCCAGGGTCACCATTTGAACGAAACTAAGTAGAGGACCATAAGCTGATGCTACATGTAATACATGAGAGCTCTGAGCCATGTGGTTCCAGAGAAGAAGATTTTTTTCAGTTTTTCCCGATACAAGCCTATGTAAAATTGTGACCACCGGGGCGGGCCAAATGTTACCCCTGGGTCACCATTTGAACAAACTTGATAGAGGACCATAAGCTCATAGCAAATGCAAAATATTAAACCTCTGGCTCCTGCAGTTTCAGAGAAGAAGATTTTTTAAGTTTTTCCCTATACATGTCTATGTAAAACATGTGACCCTTGGGTCGGGGCCAAATATGACTCCAGGGTCACCATTTGAACAATCTCGGTAAAGGACCATAAGCTTATAGTAAATGCAAAATATCAAACCTCTGGCTCTTGTAGTTTCCAGGAAGATTTTTTTTCCTATATAAGTCTATGTAAAACTGTGACCCCCGGGGCAGGGACAAATTTGACCCCAGGGTCACCATTTGAACAAACTTAGTAGAGGACCATAAGCTGATGCTACATGTAATACATGAGAGCTCTGTGCCTTGTGGTTTCAGAGAAACATGCAAAATCTCAATATACAAACTTTGGATCCCCGGGGCACGGCCATTCTTGACCCCGTGGACTTCATTTGAACAAACTTGATAGTCTAGGCGTTGGCGATCATTTTAAAAGAATAACTGTTGAAATCTGTCTAGCGGTTCTGGAGAAGAAGATTTTTTAAGGTTTCGACCATATATAGTAATGGCGGCCATCTTGGATGTCGCGCTGACCTTATTTTAACAAATCTATAAAGCATTCATCTGAGGATCATCCATGTGAAGTTTGGGCAAAATTAGCCAAGCGGTTTCTGAGGAGAAGTCGTTTGAAGAAAAGGTAACGACGACAGACGACGACGGACGGATGGACAGACGACGGACGACGGACGACAGACACAGAGTGATCCCAATAGATCACCTTGAGCCTTCAGCTCAGGTGATCTAAAAAAGTCAAAAAGTCTGGTAAAGTTTGGTAAAATGAAGGCCCTATCGTATTAACGAGGCAAACTATAGCATTTTTAACGCAATCAAGGGCCATGACTCCGCTGTTACAGGTCCAATCTTGCTGGTTTTTGTGCTTATCCGAGCTTTCATTGATATTAACAATCTGGTAAAGTTTGATAAAGATAGGATGAAAAATGAAGGCCCTATCGACTTAACGAGGCAAAATATAGCACTTTTATCGAAATCAAGGGCCATAATAATAATAATAATAATTTCTTTATTTAACAAAGGTTACAACACATTCAGTTATGCATATAAAATACATACACTTATTTTCAATGTGGCCTTCGAACAATAATGCTATACAAGTTATAAATACATATAAAACATTCATGCTCATGCGCACACACGTAAACATCCATATACACAACAATACTTCAAATCCGACAAACACTCATATTCTTAATTCATAATCAAGATATCCATAGTGTCATATATGAAGGATATTTAAGCAATTATATGCATACAGTGCCAGTTTCACTCAAGAAAAAAAGAAAAATAGCAACAAAAACAAGTAACAAAAACACAACATAATTCTATCGTTATATCAGCTAGTTTATATCCTGTTTTTGGAAAAGAAATTGTTTTAAATTGTATTTATACGAATTAAGGCTATTGATGTGATGTATATGTAAAGGAATTGTATTCCATACTATTGTACTGTAATAACTGAACGAATCTTTAAAAGAGTTTGGCCGATGTTTCAGTGAAACAAGATCCTTTCGCTTAATGGAACGCAACATATAATTTTCATTGTGAGAGAAGCTAATTAGATCTGACAGGTGTTTTGGTACTAGTTCATTTTTACATTTAAAAATTAATAATCCTATATGATATAGACATCGGTTTTCGAATGATAGCCAACCCAATTCTTGAAACATTAACTTTGAATTAGTATTTAAGTCTTTCTTCAGTATTATTCGTGCTGCCCTCTTTTGAATTTTTGTTATTTTCATGATTTCAGCTTTCGAATTAACTCCCTTTCCCCAAAAAGTGCAACAAAAGTCAGACGATGACATAATGTAAGCGTTATAAAATATTTTCTTCATATCATATGTTAAATAGTAAATAATATGTTTTAATAATGCAATTTTAGTATTGAGTGTTGAACAATCTTTAGATATTTGATACTTTCACGATAGTGTATTATCAATATATATACCTAGTAGTTTATGTACAGATACTTTTTCTATTAAGACATCGTCAATATATAAAAACATTTCTTTGGCATTTTTAACCTTATATTTTGTGGAGATGAGCATAAAATAGTTTTTGATGGTTGCAGTGCCATGTTATTAATGTAACACCAACTTTTGACAGCATTCAGATTTTCCTGTAATTTTTTCTCGATCACATCTATATTATGATCAGATTCATAGAGAGTAGAGTCATCTGCATACAGATCAATATTTATTGCATTTGGTGATATTGATATGTCATTAATATTTATTGCATTTGGTGATATTGATATCTCATTAATATACAGGAGAAATAAAAGAGGGCCTGAACTCCAAGCTTTCATTGATATTTAAAAATGAAAGCCCTATCGTCTTAACGAGGTAAAAGTTAATGGATGACGGACAGACGACGGACAACTCACCATCCCATAAGCTCTGGACGACGGACAACTCACCATCCCATAAGCTCTGGAGGCCCTTGGCCAGTAGAGCTAATGAAGGCCCTATCATCTTAAAGGGGTTGATGCACTATTTTCAAACAAGGTTTATTTTAAAGGACTCTGAAAAATTTGATATAAGCTGAAAGAATTATCAAAATGCCATAAAATGGAGGAGATATGACCTATTGAAAATTTGCAAAGAAACATAAATGGAGGCGGCCATCTTTGAACGATGACATCATCGCGCCTTTTTACCATATATTTTATACTGATTAAATGTCTTTTAAAGCAAAGAAAATCACTGGAAATGAAAAATAGCATACATTGTATACAGTTTACATCTGTATATTTATCTTTAATCAATTTGCGGTGATTGTCTTTGCTTTATAATATATTTCGTCAATATTCCATTATATAGTAAAAAGGTGCGATGACGTCATCGTTCCAAGATGGCCGCCTCCATTGATGTTGTTTGCACATTTTTTAAAGGTCATATCTCATTTGTTTTTCATGGCATTTTGATAATTCTTTCAGCTATGTTTTAGGTTGTCAGAGCCATTTTAAATAAATATTGTTGGAAAATAGTGCATCAACCCCTTTTACGAGGCAAAATATAGCATTTTTAACTAAATCAAGGGCCATAACTCCACTGTTACTGGTCTGATCTGGCTGGTTTTCGAACTTGTCCAAGCTTTCAGTGATATTAACAATCTGGTAAAGTTTGGTAAAGATCAGATGAAAAATGAAGACCCTATTGTCTTAACGAGGTAAAAGTTAACAGATGACTGACTGGTGACGGACGGACGACAGACAACTCGCCATCCCATAAGCTCTGCTGGCCCTTGGCCAGTAGAGCTAAAAAAAAGGGCCAGCAGAGCTAAAAATGAAGGCCCTATCGTCTTAACGAGACAAAATATAGCATTTTTAACTAAATCAAGGGCCATAACTCCGCTGTTACTGGTCCGAACTGGCTGGTTTTTTAACTTATTCGTGCTTTCATTGATATTAACAATCTGTTAAAGTTTGGTAAAGTTCAGATGAAAAATGAAGGGCCTATCGTCTTAACGAGACAAAAGTTAACGACGGACGGACGACGGACGGATGATGGACAACTCGGCATCCCATAAGTTCTGCTGGCCTTCGGCTGTTTTGGAAGAGTGTTGTGGAATGTAGAAGGTTCCGAATGCACACAGCTTATGGACAAAAAGTCTGCCAAGTGTTTCCGCACTGACGCTCAGTATTAAGTAATAAACAATATCCTCCAGTGTAACTAAAAAAAGAGGTCAATGACCTTGAAGCTCTACTTATAGATTTTTGATAGCTAGGTATTCCTGTGAAGTTTCATGAAAATCCATCAAGTAGTTTCATAGGAGTAGTCGCTACAAGTTTTCATTATATAACTCATTATGTAAACAAAGATGGACGCTGGCGCCCATGTTTAATGTCAAATCAAAATAATTTTTGCCAAGGATCAACATCATGTCATACTGGTCATTTTGGAAAAAGTCCCATATCAATATCACTTATAGTTTTCAAGAAGTAGTCGCTACAAATTAGTATTTTGAAAATCTATTTTTAGCCATGTCGGTCATCTTGAATTTCCGGCCGACCTGAACTTTTGTTAGGATCAATAAGACATCAAGAGTAGTTTCAGAGGAGTAGTCGCTACAAGTTTTTACTATATAACTCTATGTAAACAAAGATGGCCGCTGGCAGCCATGTTTAATGTCGAATAAAAATAATTTTCGACAATGATCAACATCATGTCATGCTGATCATTTTAGAAAAAGTCCCATGTCAATATCACTTACAGTTTTCAAGAAGTAGTCACTACAAATTTATTTATTTTAAATCTATTTTTAGCCGTGGCGGCCATTTTGAATTTCCGGCCAGCCTGAAATTTTTCAAGGATCAACTAGACATCAAGTGCACCATTCCTGTGAAGTTTCATGAACATCCGTCAAGTAGTTTCAGAGGAGTAGTCGCTACAAGTTTTTACTATATAACTCTATGTAAACAACAAGAGGTCAATGACCTTGAAGCTCTACTGATTGATTTTGATTTCAGGAAGTAGTCGCTACAAACTTGTTTTTTGAAAATCTATTTTTAGTCGTGGCGGCCATCTTGAATTTCTGGCTGACCTGAAATTTTGCTAAGATCAATGAGACATCAAGAGCAACATTGCTAAGAAGTTTCATGAAAATCCGTCAAGTAGTTTCAGAGAAGCAGTCGCTACAAGTTTTCATTATATAACTCTATGTAAACAAAGATGGCCACTGACAGCCATGTTTAACATTGAATCAAAATAATGTTCAACTTGGATAACCATCATGTCATGCTGATCATTTTAGAAAAAGTCCCATATCAATATCTCTTATAGTTTTCAAGAAGTAGTCGCTTCAAACTTATTTTTAAAAATCTATTTTTAGCCATGGCGGCCATCTTGAAATTTTGCTAAGATCAATTAGACATCAAGAGCATCATTCGTGTGAAGTTTCATGAAAATCAATCAAGTAGTTTCACAGGAGTAGTCGCTACAAGTTTTCATTATATAACTCTATGTAAACAAAGATGGCCACTGGCAGCCATGTTTAACGTCGAATCAAAATAATGTTTGTCTCGAATAACCATCATGTCATGCTGATCCATTTAGAAAAAGACCCATATCAATATCACTTATAGTTTTCAAGAAGTAGTCGTTACAAACTTATTTTTTAAAAATCTATTTTTAGCTGTGGTGGCCATCTTGAATTTCTGGCCGATCTGAAATTTTGCTAGGATCAATTAGACATCAAGAGCAACATTCCTGTGAAGTTTCATGAAAATCCGTCAAGTAGTGTCAGAGGAGTAGTCGCTACAAGTTTTCATTATATAACTCTATGTAAACAAAGATGGCCGCTGACAGCCATGTTTAACATCGAATCAAAGCGATTTTCGACAAGGACCAACATCATGACATGCTGATCATTTTAGAAAAAGTCCCATACCAATATCACTTATAATTTTCAAGAAGTAGTCGCCATAAACTTGTTTTTTGAAAATCTATTTTTAGCCGTGGCGGCCATCGAGAATTTCCGGCCGACCTGAAGTTTTGCTAGGATCAATAAGACATCAAGAGCAACATTAGTGTGAAGTTTCATGAAAATCCGTCAAGTGGTTTCAGAGGAGTAGTCGCTACAAGTTTTCATTATATAACTCTATGTAAACAAAGATGGCCGCTGGTGGCTATGTTTAATGTCAAATCAAAATAATTTTTGACAAGGATCAACATCATGTCATACTGATCATTTTAGGAAAAGACGCATATCAATATCACTTATAGTTTTCAAGAAGTAGTCGCTACAAACTTGTATTTTGAAAATTTATTTTTAGCCGTGGCGGCCATCTTGAATTTCCGGCCGACCTGAAATTTTGCTAGGATCATTTAGACATCAAGAGCAACATTCCTGTGAAGTTTCATGGAAATCTTACGAGTAGTTTCAGAGAAGTAGTCGCTACAAGTTTTTACTAAATAACTCTATGTAAATAAAGATGGCCGCTGGCAGCCAGGTTTAACGTCAAATCAGAACGATTTTCGACAAGGACCAACATCATGTCATGCTGATTATTTTAGAAAAAGTCCCATATCAAGATCACTTATAGTTTTCAAGAAGTAGTCGCTACAAACTTGTTTTTTAAAAATCTATTTTTAGATTTGGTGGTCATCTTGGATTTCTGATCAGAAGAGCTAAAAACTCACGACTTTATAGTAGTTTGTTATTTAAGAGATGTAACCTGGCAAGCCGTCTTTTGTTTTGTTGATGTATTAGGAAACTTGAACCAGCTAGCATTAACGTGGTTCTCGGCATTCATTATGTTGTTTAAATTATACAAAAACACTACAGGACATACTCTCCGCGACGAAACAGCATTTTATTGTTGTTGACAATGGCGGCCTTTTAGACAATGCCGTAAAGTTACTGTTCCTGTTACTAGCCAACGCATGGATATGCTTTGTTCCTTGATAACCTGATACACAGACAACTATCTCAATTGCTGTGGCATATGTTTTCTATGTAATACCGTCCACATAGTTACAATTTAATTAACTTATACGGAATGTAAGACTGGCATTCCATACATGTTGGACTATTTCTTGTCGTGAACGAGCTAATCATGACGATGTAACCTCAACAAGGTGTAAACCGTCACTTTGCGTTAATATTTGTTGGTGCCAAAGCGTATAAATTTGCCGAAGTTATAATAGAACAAATACAGAAGATTGCATTATGATATAGTTTATTCAAATATTTAGTTACAGTGAATGGCTCACATGGATAATGTCATAAACCAACACATGCAAAAATGGTTTCATACAAGATGATTGATAATCATTAATTTTGTAAGATGTTCACAATAATGTTGATTAATACTGATTTAAGTTCCAGTCATGTGTTTTGATAATGTAGGATATGTCTTAACAATTGTAATAATTAGCAAACTCTGCATATGCATTTAAAGGGACACAAGCAATCTGGATTTTGTTTTTTAAGCTTCCAGCATTCAGTTAGTTGTTAAACATAACCTGTATATTTTCAAATCATTATTTACTATTATTAGAACAGCTCAAGGGAAGTTGTGTTGGTATGTTACTGATAATTGATTATAGTACTCCAATTATATATTTAAAGCTATGATACAATGACAGGAAAATCTGAAAACTGCAATTAATTATAAACATGCAGATTTAAATTCAAAATGATTCTGAATTAATAACCCGAGGTTATACTTTTGATGCTTGATAACTGATCAAGATTGGTGTGTGTCCCTGTAAGAAATGAATCAAGATTGGTGTGTGTCCCTGTAAGAAATGAATCAAGATTGGTGTGTGTCCCTGTAAGAAATGAATCAAGATTGGTATGTGTCCCTGTAAGAAATGAATCAAGATTGGTGTGTGTCCCTGTAAGAAATGAATCAAGATTGGTGTGTGTCCCTGTAAGAAATGAATCAAGATTGGTGTGTGTCCCTGTAAGAAATGAATCAAGATTGGTGTGTGTCCCTGTAAGAAATTAATCAAGATTGGTGTGTGTCCCTGTAAGAAATGAATCAAGATCGGTGTGTGTCCCTGTAAGAAATGAATCAAGATCGGTGTGTGTCCCTGTAAGAAATGAATCAAGATTGGTGTGTGTCCCTGTAAGAAATGAATCAAGATTGGTGTGTGTCCCTGTAAGAAATGAATCAAGATTGGTTGTGTCCCTGTAAGAAATGAATCAAGATTGGTGCGTGTCCCTGTAAGAACTGAATCAAGATTGGTGCGTGTCCCTGTAAGAAATGAATCAAGATTGGTGTGTGTCCCTGTAAGAAATGAATCAAGATTGGTGTGTGTCCCTGTAAGAAATGAATCAAGATTGGTGTGTGTCCCTGTAAGAAATGAATCAAGATTGGTGTGTGTCCCTGTAAGAAATGAATCAAGATGTAATAGATGTAAAAACAAGAAATCTGTAGAACCGACGGATGCTCACTGAATAAAGGTACAGGAGTTGAGCGGACCAGCTTTATATTCGAAAAATTTCAAAGTCCCCTGACTCTGCCAAAAAACAACAAGCTAATAGACATCATATTGATAATGCCTACCAATTTTCATGAAATCAGATGAAAATCGTAGGATTGAGCAGAAATGCATTACATTTGAAAAACTTCAAAGTCCCACCTCCTCCAAAAATCACTCAACTGGAACACCCTGACTATATGCGCTACTAGACATCATAATGATACTTCCTATCAAGTAATATGAAAATACGAGTCAAGTTACTCGGCCAAAAATCATTCAACCAGAACTGCCTGATAATGTGCGCTACTAGACATTGATCAGACTGATATTTCCTATGAAGTTTTACGAAAATAGAAAAAAAAAAGTTGAGTGGACAAGCTTTAAATTAAAAAATCTTCAAAGTCCTGTTACCCTGCCAAACACCATTCAACCGGAACGTCCTGACAATATGTGCTACTAGACATCATTCTGATATTTCCAGAGTAATTTTATGAAAATCGGAGGAAAAATGTAGGAGTTGAACGGACAAGGAAGTTGGATGGACAGACACATACCGACATGATGGCAACTAGATGCACCCCTCCCCCTGCACAAGAAAATTTCGGGGAGCATAAACACTGGTCATTTCTTAATCTCGCTGTTGTTGACATTTACATGAAAAAAATAAGTTATTTGTCATAATAAATATGTGTGTTTCCTATAATTTGCAGCAATTACAAGTTTAAGAAAGTATGAAGGCTATTATTATGTGAACCTGAAGAGTTTCATGAAGAGTTTGAACATGCAAGAACAGTCTTCATGGTGTTGTGACAGATATAATCCATTAAAGTATCAATATACATGTAGTGTCCTATATTACCGGTAGTCAAAACAAAGAAGTATATACAGTTTGACAATTTCATAATGGAATAGCCATAGCCACACAATACTGTTGTATTGTAAACACTTTGCTATAGTTTCTATCTGGATAAACGAATTGGCTGTTATGGCAGCACAATACAAGATGGATTACACTGCGCTGTGATGGTTATGATGGTTACACTTTCTGGATCCAAATCTCATTAACATCTAGTTTAAATATGATGCATGAATTCAGGAACTTCACAACCGCTGGAGTTCCTGTCACAACCGCTGGAGTTACAGGAACTCCAGCAATAGTACATGCAAGAGTTAGACAGTGGTCACAAGTCTATAGACAAAATGTTAACATCAATATCAAAGCATGAAAAACCACATGCCATATGTCAGAAACATCAATTGAATTGCATTGAATTGGGTTTTAAGGCGCACCAACACATGAAAGGTTATATGGGCGCCTAACAGGAATAAACTTGCCAGACTCATCCTCCATTTACATCTAGGAAAAATATGGAGAATGGGCCTAGAACCTTCTTACCTGCAGAACTGCAGATGGGCCTAGAACCTTCTTACCCTAGAACCTTCTTACCTGCAGAACTGCAGATGGACCTAGAACCTTCTTACCTGCAGAACTGCGGAGTTGCTGCAAATTCTATAGCAGACACTCCATTTACGATGGAGCCACGTTTCCACACGTGGTGTCATGATAAAGACCTTGAATCAGATACATCAAAACACATCTTACAATCTTAAAATATGCTATTGTTTAATATTTAACAAAAGGTCAATGACCTTGAAGCTCTACTGATAGGTTTTTGATCAGCATTCCTGTGAAGTTCCATGAAAATCTGTCAAGTGGTTTCAGGAGTAGTTGCTACCAGTTTTTACTATATAACTCTATGTAAACAAAGATGGCCACTGGCACCCATTGTTTAATGTTGAATCAAAATATTTTTCAACCAGGACCAACGATGTCATGCTGATTATTTTAGAAAAAGTCCCATATCAATATCAGTAGGTGCTACAAACTTGTGTTTTTTTTAATCTATTTTTAGCCGTGGCGGCCACCTTGAATTTCCGGCCGACCTGAAATTTTGCTAGGATCAACTAGACATTAAGTGCAACATTCCAGTGAAGTTTCATGAAAATCTATAAAGTAGTTTCAGAGAAGTAGTCGCTACAATTTATTTTACTATATAACTCTTGTAAACAAAGGTGACTGCTGGCAGCCATGTTTAACGTTGAATCAAAATGATTTTAACAAGGACCAACATCATGTCATGCTGATCATTTTAGAAAAAGTCCCATATCAATACCGCTTATAGTTTTCAAAAGAATTAGTCTCTACAAATTTGTTTTTTTAAAAACCTATTTTTAGCCGTGGTGGCCATCTTGAATTCCCGACCGACCTTAAATTTTGACAGGATCAACTAGACATCAAGAGCAACATTCCTGTGAAGTTTCATGTAAATCTGTCGAGTATTTTCAGAGGAATAGTTGCTACAAGTTTTTATTATATAACTCTATGTAAACAAAGATGGCCACTGGCGGCCATGTCTAATGCCGATTCAAAATAATTTTATCGACAAGGATCAACAACACGTCATGCTTATCATTTTAGAAAAAGTCCCATATCAATATCACTTAAAGTTTTCAAGAAGTAGTCGCTACAATCTTGTTTTTCAAAAATCTATTTTTAGTTAGGGCGGCCATCTTAAATTTCTGGCCAACCTGAAATTTTGCTAGGATCAATTAAGACACCAAGAGCAACATTCCTGTGAAGTTTCATGAAAATCCGTCAAGCTGTTTCAGAGGAGTAGTCGCTAATTATTTTTAGTATATAACTCTATGCAAACAAAGATGGCTGCTGGCAACGTCGAATCAAAACAGTTTTCGACAAGGACCATGTCATGCTGATCATTTTAGAAAAAGTCCCATATCAATATCACTTATAGTTTTCAAGAAGTAGGCGCTACAAACTTGTTTTTATAAAAAATCTATTTTTAGGTTTGGCGGCCATCTTGAATTTCACATCAATGTGAATTTTTGCTAAGATCATCATGGGCAACATTCCTGTAAAGTTTCATGAAAATTTATATAGTAGTTTCAGAGGAGTAGTCGCAGTAAAATAGTTTATGGACTGACAGACGGACGGACAACGGACACCGCACCAGGACATAAGCTCTGCTGATCTTTGATCAGT
Source organism: Cyrtodaria siliqua (assembly GCA_037043455.1). Classification (NCBI taxonomy): domain Eukaryota; kingdom Metazoa; phylum Mollusca; class Bivalvia; order Adapedonta; family Hiatellidae; genus Cyrtodaria; species Cyrtodaria siliqua. The sequence goes on from JAWPHD010005997.1 coordinate 23,675, forward strand.
AGAGCTAAAAACAAAATACATGGATATTCCAACTGACAAAGAGAATGACTCTCATGGAACACTATTATGATTGAAAATGATGTATGAATATATATATCACAGACGCTTTAATATAGCCTAACAATCACACATTGTAATATAGCCTAACAATCAAACATTGAAACAATGGCAAGTAAACCGTACAAAACAATCAAATTTTGTGTTTAATGAATTTTGGATAATTTAAATAACTGATTCAAAATGACAACAATATTTATGTAAAATGTTTACTAGAAATACAATCCGAATCCAGATTGAATGATGAAAAGCAATCCAGATTGATTGATGACCTGGGAACCAGTCTGATTCAGACTGAATGATGACCCAGGATCCAGACTGATCCAGACTGAATGATGACCTGGGATCCAGACTGAATGATGACCCAGGATCCAGACTGAATGACGATCCGGGATCCAGACTGAATGATGACCAGGGATCCAGGATTTAGGATTTCAGGATTTCAAGACATGCAGTTTGAGGACATTTTTGTTTTTAATAATAAATACTGTAACCATAAACATGTTTTTTAACAGTTAAAGGGAATAGAGGCGATGTGTAAGAATACTGGGTGTCCAAATACGAGTACAACCATGATGCTGTGTTTCAGTTCCACATTCAATATGCACTACACTACACCCCATGATGCATCTGATGGAATTATTGTTAATGAAATACATTCATATAGAAACCTCGAAGAGCCGGCTAGTTTTTGCTGAATAAATCAAATTAGGAAACAGGAAACGTCAAATATTCGCTCATATTGACGTGTAGTAAAGTCATAATATTGGGTGTGTAATGTATATTCGTTTGTGATTGGTGAAATTTTCTGTTCATGTCAAAGAAAGTATGTCACCTGATGTAAACAATGTTGATTTCATTGTGAAAATTCCCACGATGTAACCACAATATGTTTGTTTCAAATAAATGTTTAGATTTATATTTTATATTAGGATTGATGCACCCGTTCTCTTGCACATAAATATTGCGCTCCTAAAGTCGCGCAATATTAATACGCAAAAGAACTCCTGCATATATCCCGATACAAATCTAACAGTCTAATAACCTATAATTATTAATTCATACAATGCTTTGACTATAATAAGTTATTGTTTTGTGTTCTAAGTACAATTTTATTGCATTATAGGTGCAACTGCTAGTATATGAAATAATATTTATGATTTAACATCAAAAACCCATGGAGTTATCAAGTGTCCAGGCAAAAAAAATCATAAATAATAATTAAATCAAAGGTAACATGCAGTACAATGTAATTCATACACATATTTTATATGAACTGAACGACATTATTATAGTTACCACATGAGTTTGGACTGAAAACAATTACTCTTTCATGTGACCTCTAAGGTTGTAATTTTACAGTTTTTAAATGGGCATGAATTCTTAGTTGGATACAAATAATTGTCTGAACTTCTCAGATTATTTTTTGTGTGCTGCAGGAGGGAGAGGGCACTTACCCAACCTAAAATCAGCCTCCATGGCTGCACCTCCCTATTGTAAAATATTGACTATGAACTATAATATGTATCCCCGCAATATTACATGTATGTGACCTGTCACATTATAAACTTGTAAACCTTAAAACATAAACAATGGAAAACTGAGGCTTGTATTAAACTCTCGCTAAAATGACCAATGATATTGCTAATATTAAATTGTCCAGTAATAGCTAATTCGCATGAATTATCACATACAGTAAAACTGACCACTCCTTATTTGTATGATTCATATAATGCCTCAACACAGAGATGCCAGTTCATACAATGTTATTCAGCGCAATGAGGTATTTAAATAATTACAGCTATAAAGGGCCACAATCGGGGTGTAGTATACGCACCTAATTTGTCCTCACATGTACTTCTTTTTCACATCATATTCACATATTTCATGATATTAATAAACACCTAATTTAAATTTGTAAACAAAAATACTTTCACATGAATTTTATATCTGAAATAAAATAGAGAAAAAAAAACTTAAGAACACTTCTGTATGAATATATGTTTTTCTTTTAAATAAAAATAAAACATGCCTATGTGCATGAATTTAACAGTAAGTGGTCTGCTTTTTGATCATTTTGCAGTATGTTCGTGATGAGAAATTACCTATGCACAGTTTTCTTTAAGGCTATGTTTTTTAAGTTCCCAGTAGCAATGGAGACTTAAAGCCATTTTCAAAATACTGAAAACAGCACACTTTCAAAACAACAGCTGCAGCACTGATGTGATTATTTCCATTTTATACTATTTCCCAGTATTAATATGATTAAACATCAACACTTCAAACCACCAAAAAAATGCTTGTGCATAATTTGTGACAAAATAAATATATAAAAATGTGGAATAGAGACATCTGAATATATTAAATGTATAGGCATGTACAAAACATACAGTTAATGATAAAAGCACAAGATCCAAAACCTCAGAGACATAAAAGGGGCGATAATAAAGCAAATTACGTTATTTTTATTTATTGTGCTAAGCACAGAATGTTTGCAGTCATGTAAAAGGCAGTCAGATGCATGCATACTGTATATATCAGTATTAAATAAGATAATAAATTTTCATGTTCTATGATAGAAATGGTAACGCCAAATCTTCTAACCTTCGTCAAATTTTACGTTAAAATATCTTGGGTGTCTTATCTCCTTCCACAATTTTCAACCGATTGTTTCGAAACTTTACAGGATGCTTACCTATCATGTGAAGATGTGCATGTCGATTCAGCGTCAAATCCATCTTGTATTACCAGAGTAACGGCCTTTTTCATCAAATTTTATGTTTTTCGCTGATTGTTTTTAGTGGACACATTTTTAGTTTTTTTTATAGAAAATCTAGCAAAATATCACAAGTGATTTAAGAATCAATATTGCCACATGTCCTTTAAAACCGTGAAATTCATGGCAAAGAACAAAAACTGGAAAAAGAACTAATGTGAAATCATGTAGTGTGAATAAAACATTTACATGAATATCATGTCAGAACAAATTCACTGCAGAATAAAAGCTTTGTTCAACAGACAATTTAAAGACACAAAAAGCATTTTTTTAAATTATTTGTTTTTCGATATTCAAATAAGAATACATCTGAGTGTGAAGCTCAACTGCCCCGATTACCAGCAACATACAGTAGTTAACAAGAGATATTGCACATTAAGGACAGTTACAGACAATGACAGCTGTGGTAATACAGGTACAGAAATATGTTTAGTTGTATGGGAGTTTTTCTGAGGCCACCGCTGGAGGAAAAAAAGGCCCAGTAAAAAGGAATTACAAACGTTTAATTCGCCTGACAGAGTACATATAGCAGCAACATGAACACAGGTATATAAAGACACCATTTATATCAGGTGATTTATAAAGGTATAAAGGACAGATAATTATCTCAAATTATCTGCAATTATCTGCTCGTATCTGTGAAGTGCCCATAGTAAAAAACAATCCCAGAATAATGGATGAGTATAGATGAAGATACTTAATTGGTACGCACATGGACTATCAACATAAGAATAGAAATAATTTAACAAGCTGTCTAAACACTCTTGCTACAAAATATCAATCCTTTCATTTCTCTATAGTTTTTAATGTTTTCCATTAAATCACATTAAATTATTTTTATTGTCATTTAACCCTTTTATGGTGTGTGATGTTGTAGGACTGTTATACAGGCTCATATTGCCTCCTAAGGATCTATTTATCCCTCTTTAAAACTCACATGAGTTACAGAATTTCTCAAGTTTGTATTTAAATTAGGACTTTTATTTCTCTTCTTACAACTGGTTAATCTAATTGGCACATATTTTATTGTGAACAGTAATCGATCTACCCTGTAATCTACCCTGTTTATACAGGAGTCTGAATTTATATGCTTGTCCCAACCTCAAAATGAATTTTCACAAATTAAAAGTACACAATATAAATAAATAAACCACCAGTTTGGATTATGTTACACAGCACCATTGATTGTGTCTGAGTCGTTTGTCATGTAGTACATTGTGAGGCTGCCCATGAAATCAGCATTATCTTAAATCACAGTTCATCCACATTGCTTTCATCAAACGGAACACAGTATCTAGGACCATTGACCTGAAATATTAACAAGAAAAATGCTGGAATGGTGTACATCACATGTACATACATTAAGTGATTTAAATAATTCTATGGGTGGGAAAAAGTTTGAATTTTGGGTGTCAACTTCCACAAATGTGTAAACACAGAGTTTACCAACACACAGTTGAAGGAAAAGCACTTGACAGAGTAGGGAAGTAGGTCAACTAGAAGCCAGGTAGATGGACTAGAAGCCAGGTAGGTCGACTAGAAGCCAGGTAGGTCGACTAGAAGTCAGGTAGATGGACTAGAAGCCAGGTAGGTCGGCTAGAAGCCAGGTAGATGGACTAGAAGCCAGGTAGGTCGACTAGAAGCCAGGTAGATGGACTAGAAGCCAGGTAGGTCGACTAGAAGCCAGGTAGATGGACTACAAGACAGGTAGGTTGACTAGAAGCCAGGTAGGTTGACTAGAAGTCAGGTAGATAGACTAGAAGCCAGGTAGGTCGACTAGAAGCCAGGTAGATGGACTAGAAGCCAGGTGCCAGGTAGATGGACTAGAAGCCAGGTAGATGGACTAGAAGCCAGGTAGGTTGACTAGAAGCCAGGCAGATGGACTAGAAGCCAGGTATGTCGACTAGAAGCCAGGCAGATGGACTAGAAGCCAGGTAGGTCGACTAGAAGTCAGGTAGATGGACTACAAGACAGGTAGGTCGACTAGAAGCCAGGTAGGTCGACTAGAAGTCAGGTAGATGGACTAGAAGCCAGGTAGGTCGGCTAGAAGCCAGGTAGATGAACTAAAAGCCAGGTAGGTCGACTAGAAGTCAGGTAGATGGACTAGAAGCCAGGTAGGTCGACAAGAAGCCAGGTAGATGGACTAGAAGCCAGGTAGGTCGACTAGAAGCCAGGTAGATGGACTACAAGACAGGTAGGTCGACTAGAAGCCAGGTAGAGGGACTAGAAGCCAGGTAGGTTGACTAGAAGTCAGGTAGATGGCCTAGAAGCCAGGTAGGTCGACTAGAAGCCAGGTAGATGGACTAGAAGCCAGGTAGATAGACTAGAAGCCAGGTGCCAGGTAGATGGACTAGAAGACAGGTAGATGGACTAGAAGCCAGGTTGGTCGACTAGAAGCCAGGTAGATGGACTAGAAGCCAGGTAGGTCGACTAGAAGTCAGGTAGATGTACTAAAAGCCAGGTAGGTCGACTAGAAGCCAGGTAGATGGACTACAAGACAGGTAGGTCGACTAAAAGCCAGGTAGATGAACTAGAAGCCAGGTAGGTTGACTAGAAGCCAGGTAGGTCGGCTAGAAGCCAGGTAGGTCGACTAGAAGGCAGGTAGATGGACTAGAAGCCAGTAGGTCGGCTAAAAGCCAGGTAGATGGACTAGAAGCCAGGTAGGTTGGCTAGAAGCCAGGTAGATGGACAAGAAGCCAGGTAGGTCGACTAGAAGCCAGGTAGATGGACTAGAAGTCAGGTAGGTCGACTAGAAGCCAGGTAGATGGACTAGAAGCCAGGTAGGTCGACTAGAAGCCATGTGGATGGACTAGAAGCCAGGTAGGTCGGCTAAAAGCCAGGTAGATGGACTAGAAGCCAGGTAGGTCCGCTAGAAGCCAGGTAGATGGACTAGAAGCCAGGTAGGTCGACTAGAAGCCAGGTAGATGGACTAGAAGCCAGGTAGGTTGACAAGAAGCCAGGTGGATGGACTAGAAGCCAGGTAGGTCGGCTAGAAGCCAGGTAGATGGACTAGAAGCCAGGTAGGTCGGCTAGAAGCCAGGTAGATGGACTAGAAGCCAGGTAGGTAGACTAGAAGCCAGGTAGGTTGACTAGAAGCCAGGTAGATGGACTAGAAGCCAGGAAGGCCGACTAAAAGCCAGGTAGGTTGACTAGAAGCCAGGTAGATGGACTAAAAGCCAGGTAGGTCGACTAGAAGCGAGGTAGGTCGACTAGAAGCCGGTAGGTCGACTAGAAGCCAGGTAGATGGACTAGAAGCCATGTAGATGTGTACATTAAACCATATAGATGGACTAGAAGCCAGGTAGATGTGTACATTAAGCCATATTGATGGACTAGAAGCCAGGTAGATGTATGTACATTAAGCCATATAGATGGACTAGAAGCCAGGTAGATGGACTAGAACCCAGTAAGCCATATAGATGGACTAGAAGCCAGGTAGATGGACTAGAAGTCAGGTAGATGTGTGTACTTTAAGCCATACAGATGGACTAGACGCCAGGTAGATGTGTGTACATTAAGCCATATAGATGGACTAGAAGCCATGTAGATGTGTGTATATTAAGCCATATAGATGGACAAGAAGCCAGGTAGATGTGTGTACATTAAGCCATTTATATGGACTAGAACCCAGGTAGATGTGTGTACATTAAGCCATATAGATGGACTAGAAGCCAGGTAGATGTGTTTACATTAAGCCATATAGATGGACTAGAAGCCAGGTAGATGGACTAGAATTCAGGTAGATGGACTAGAAGCCAGGTAGATGTGTGTACATTAAGCCAGGTAGATGGACTAGAAGCCAGGTAGATGTGTGTACATTAAGCCATATAGATGGACTAGAAACCAGCTAGATGTGTGTACTTTAAGCCATATAGATGGACTAGAAGCCAGGTAGATGTTTGTACATTAAGCCATTTAGATAGACTAGAAGCCAGGTAGATGTGTGTATATTAACCCATTTAGATGGACTAGAAGCCAGGTAGATGTGAGTACATTAAGCCATATAGATAGACCAGAAGCCAGGTAGATGGATCAGAAACCAGGCAGATGGCACAGAAGCCTGGTCGGTGGACCAAAGTCAGGTAGATTGACCAGAAGCCAGCCAGATGGACCAGAAACCAGGCAGATGGACTAGAAGCCAGGTAGATGGACTAGGAGCCAGGTAGAAGGACCAGAAGCCAGACAGCTGGACCAGAATTCAGGTAAATTGACCAGAACCCAAGCAGATGAACTAGAAGCCAAGTAGATGGACCAGAAGCCAGGTAGATGGACTAGAAGTCAGGTAGATGGACCAGAAGCCAAGTAGATGGACTAGAAGCCAGGTAGATGGACCAGAAGCCAGGCAGATAGATCAAAAGCCAGGTAGATGTGTGTACATACCTGTATATCATGATCCAGAACAAATGGGGGTATATCTAGTTGATCGGGATTGATCTTGGCATATAGAAACTGTACACCTTTTAATGAGTGAACTTTCTTTTTAACTCCTGACGCTGTAAATGTGGTGAAGAACCATGTGGCAAACTGAAATTAATTTAAAAAACAAAAACATTAACAAGAGTGGGGCAGTGTAAAACGGAGTGTTTTTAAAACATAAAATCTTTGTATTTTAAAACAAAGGACAGAAAAGTGAAAACAGACCCAATGTGAATTTATGGATGTTGATGATCATCATCCCATTACTTTGAGGACAAATGTATAAAATGTACAGATTTAAGTGATTCTGCCTGTATCCCTAATATGGTGAACAATTCATTATTATGAAAAGTAATAAACTGATACTGATTTTCCAACTTCTTTTGTGTTTTACTTTTACTTAAATGAAGACATTTTCAAAATCGTACAGAGTAAAACTATATAATTATGATTAAAAACTGAAAAGGCAAAAACATGAAATAAAACTCCTTGTGTAAAGATTGTGATTGGCTGAGGTCAGTAACAAAACAAAGACATACCTTAGACCACCAAGTTGGATGAACAATATAAAATGCTTTTAAATTCTTTTTATATCTGAAAACAAATAAGTGGGCAAGTATAAAGAAGTGGACTAAATTCATTTCTCACATCACAGAGACACAACGGTCCCCCAGACATATCTCTGATTAAATCCAGTGATAAAGAACAATGGGCATGTGGAGAACATGTTTTAGAGCAGACTTTTAAGACATGGTTAATCAATTCCAAAATGTTTACATTAGTTTAAATTTGTTACATTTTAATAGACCAAAACAATCGCACTTAACATTAATTACTGATTGATATTGATCTGGTAATATTTCCATTTTAACTTGAAACAGATATATCTGATTGGTCAATACATCCTGCCTGGTTCCCAGATAAGTGACAGGTTGTGCCAGGCGATTTACAAAGGGTACCACTGTGATACTCTGGCAAGCAAGAATGACTTAATTATCATAAATCAAATATTGTTATTGGCCATATTATTGGTTCACAATATGTGGGAACACTCTACTGTCAATGTGGTCATGTTATTGGTTCATAATGTGTGGGAACACTCTACTGTCAATGTGTTCTAGTTATTGGTTCACAATGTGTGGGAACACTCCACTGTCAAGGTGGTCATGTTACTGGTTCACAATATGTGGGAACACTCCACTATCAAGGGTGTTCTAGTTATTGATTCATAATGTGTGGGAACAGTCCACTATCAAGGGTGTTCTAGTTATTGATTCATAATGTGTGGGAACAGTCCACTGTCAATGTGTTCTAGTTGTTGGTTCCCAATGTATGGGAACACGCCACTATAAAGGTGTTCTAGTTATTGGTTTACAATGTGTGTGAACACTTCAATATAAAGGTGTTCTAGTTGTTGGTTTACAATGTGTGGGAACACTCCACTATAAAGGTGTTCTATTGTTGGTTTACAATGTGTGGGAACACTCCACTATAAAGGGTGTTCTAGTTTTTGGTTCACAATGTGTGGGAACACTCCATTATAAAGGTGTTCTAGTTATTGGTTTACAATGTGTGGGAACACTCCATTTTAAAGGTGTTTATTTGTTGGTTCATAATCTGTGGGAACACTCCACTATATAGGTGTTCTAGTTGTTGGTTTACAATGTGTGGGAACACTCCACTATAAAGGTGTTCTAGTTATTGGTTTACAATGTGTGGGAACACTCCACTATAAAGGTGTTGTAGTTGTTGGTTCACAATCTATGTGAATACTCCACTATAAAGGTGTTCTAGTTGTTGGTTTGCAATGTGTGGGAACACTCCACTATATAGGTGTTCTAGTTGTTGGTTCACAATGTATGGGAACACGCCACTATAAAGGTGTTCTAGTAATGGTTTACAATGTGTGGGTGTTCTAGTTATTGGTTTACAATGTGTGGGAACACTCCACTATAAAGGTGTTCTAGTTGTTGGTTCACAATGTGTGGGAACACTCCACTCTAAAGGTGTTCTAGTTGTTGGTTCACAATGTGCTGGAACACTCCACTATAAAGGTGTTCTAGTTATTGGTTTACAATGTGTGGGAACACTCCACTATAAAGGTGTTCTAGTTATTGGTTTACAATGTGTGGGAACACTCCACTATAAAAGTGTTCTAGTTGTTGGTTTACAATGTGTGGGAACACTCCACTATAAAGGTGTTCTAGTTATTGGTTTACAATGTGTGGGAACACTCCACTATAAAGGTGTTCTAGTTGTTGGTTCACAATGTATGGGAACACTCCACTATAAAGGTTTCTAGTTATTGGTTCACAATGTGTGGGAACACTCACTATAAAGGTGTTCTAGTTGTTGGTTTACAATGTGTGGGAACACTCCACTATAAAGGTGTTCTAGTTATTGGTTTACAATGTGTGGGAACACTCCATTATAAAGGTGTTCTATTTGTTGGTTCACAATCTGTGGGAACACTCCATTATAAAAGTGTTCTAGTTATTGATTTACAATGTGTGGGAACACTCCATTATAAAGCTGTTCTAGTTATTATTTTACAATGTGTGGGAACACTCCATTATAAAAGTGTTCTAGTTATTGATTTACAATGTGTGGGAACACTCCATTATAAAGCTGTTCTAGTTATTATTTTACAATGTGTGGGAACACTCCATTATCAAAGTCACACTGAGTACTTACTTATGGTCTATTGTGTGATACACCATTTTCAAGAAGTTATTTGGTGGAAAGTTGTTGTTGTTGGTTTGAGTGTGGAAATATACCACTACATAGTCCTGCTCCACTATTGGATCCAGCAGACGAATCAAGTACAGTAGTGCCTGAAAAAAAACCCACACTATCTCAAAGTCATGAAAAAAAACTTACCATACATTTAGACAACATTTGAGTTGTTTTTTTAGTTATTTCACTGAGAATTAATCACAGATTTATTTCATTGAGAATTAATCACAGATTTATTTCACTGAGAATTAATCAGATTTATTTCAATGTGAATTACTCAGATTAATTTCACTGAGAATTAATCACAGTTTAATCGCTGAAAATCCTGCGAGAAAGAAGCAAGATACATATGTCGTAACAGAGACCGAATGTGACCGTATATTTTTCCGAAAGTAAGTCACAGCTCTCCGAAATTTTGCAAATAATGTAAGATAACTATAAGGAACATTCTGGAAAAGTTTGGTGAACATTCAATAAGAAAGAAGCAAGATACGCATGTCATAGCGGAGACCAGGCGTGACCTAAATTTCATCATACGTAGGTCACGACAACCAAATGATTTTAGATGCAAAATTATAGGAACATTCTGGTGAAGTTTGGTGAAATCCTCATGTAATGAAGAAAATATAAACAAATTAAAATCGGACATACGGATGAACGACCGGACTAACAGACTGACACACATACTCCCGGACGACATTGTGAGTCGAGATCCATAAACAGGCTAAAAACAACAACACTATAACTCATCGAACAACTGTCATGTAGATATAAACGTGTTCCAGGTTCCCATGTTTCTGGTGTCTCCCAACCAACCAAAATCTTGAATGGTTGTACAGATGTAAGAACGACTGCTCGACCAGGGTACACTATGCTCGCTCCACTGTTGTGGCAGAGCACAAAACAGTTAAGAAGAAGTAAGAATGTTCATGGAGACGCATCAAAACAACTGGCTTTATCCACAATCAACAGGCAAACCCAGATGTACACTGTTTCTAAACCTACTGACGATGAAGTATATATGTAACTTACATTTTTTAAAGTAGCTATCCCACCAATAACAGCCATATTTTACATCCTATGTACACTGTTTCTAAACCTTCTAATGGTGAGGTATATATGTCACTTACACATTTTGATAATCCAAACCATATAGACACAATATAAATGGTTTTAGCCAGCCAGACCCAACCCCGAAACATTCACTTTACGCATATTCAATCACAGGTATTTTTAGACACATTATAATATGATCTGAACACCTGGAAAGAGTTTTAATGAACTGTTTTGTAGTGTAATTTTACAGTTATTTAGCGGGTTAGCTCCTATAAAGAACCATTGCAATCTACTCAACCGTAAGAGTAGGACACGATTCTCCACGCCAAATTCCTATGTTTCCTTTCCTATCTCTCTTGGGCAGATCTAAATAAAACTTATATAACGTGTAGATGAGCCGTTTAACAACAACCGACTATGAAGAGATACTCACTTTTTCAAGGTCCACTGTGGCGGCAGGAAAGTTTTTGCCGACAAACGCTATAACAGGTCGTCCAAACCTGTCCTGTCCCGTGCGATACAAACAACGTAATCCAGCAATGTCTGTGAGATCTTCTGTCCGCGCTCGCTTCAATAAACGCTCATATCTATAACAAATGGGAGGGAAACTTCAATAATTAAATGTATTTATTGGTTAACAGACACGGAAGACACTATATTAATATTGTATTTGTTGATAAGCCTGGAAATTTGTATCAAAATAATAATAGTAAGTTTTAAAATTTAAGATCACAATAAATACTTTTATCAAAGACACTTTTTTTAATTATAAATCAACAAAATACATTTTAAGAAATTTAAAATAACATCCTAAAAATCATTCAATTCAATAGCAGACCAACTTACAACTGACACAAGCATTAATGTATTCACGGTCAATGGCAGACCAGCTTACAACCGACACAAGCATTAATGTATTCACGGTCAATGGCAGACCAGCTTACAACCGACACAAGCATTAATGTATTCACAGTCAATGGCAGACCAGCTTACAACCGACACAAGCATTAATGTATTCACGGTCAATGGCAGACCAGCTTACAACCGACACAAGCATTAATGTATTCAGGGTCAATGGCAGACCAGCTTACAACCGACACAAGCATTAATGTATTCACGGTCAATGGCAGACCAGCTTACAACCGACACAAGCATTAATGTATTCACAGTCAATAGCAGACCAGCTTACAACCGACACAAGCATTAATGTATTCACAGTCAATAGCAGACCAGCTTACAACCGACACAAGCATTAATGTATTCAGGGTCAATGGCAGACCAGCTTACAACCGACACAAAAATTAATGTATTCACGGTCAATAGAAGACCAGCTTACAACCGACACAAGCATTAATGTATTCACGGTCAATGGCAGACCAGCTTACAACTGACACAAGCATTAATGTATTCACGGTCAAGAGCAGACCAGCTTACAACCTACACAAGCATTAATGTGTTCACGGTCAATGGCAGACCAGTGTACAACTGACACAAGCATTAATGTATTCACGGTCAATGGCAGACCAGCTTAGAACTGACACAAGCATTAATGTATTCACAGTCAATAGCAGACCAGCTTACAACCGACACAAGCATTAATGTATTCAGGGTCAATGGCAGACCAGCTTACAACCGACACAAAAATTAATGTATTCACGGTCAATAGCAGACCAGCTTACAACCGACACAAGCATTAATGTATTCACGGTCAATGGCAGACCAGCTTACAACCGACACAAGCATTAATGTATTCACGGTCAAGAGCAGACCAGCTTACAACCTACACAAGCATTAATGTATTCACGATCAATGGCAGACCAGCTTACACCTGACAAAGCATTAATGTATTCACAGTCAATGGCAGACCAGCTTACACCTGACAAAGCATTAATGTATTCACGGTCAATGGCAGACCAGCTTACAACTGACACAAGCATTAATGTATTCACGGTCAATGGCAGACCAGCTTACAACTGACACAAGCATTAATGTATTCAGGGTCAATGGCAGACCAGCTTACAACTGACACTAGCATTAATGTATTCACGGTCAATGGCAGACCAGCTTACAACTGACACATGCATTAACGTATTCACGGTCAATGGCAGACCAGCTTACAACTGACACAAGCATTAACGTATTCACGGTCAACGGCAGACCAGCGTACAACTGACACAAGCATTAATGTATTCACGGTCAATGGCAGACCAGCTTACAACCGACACAAGCATTAATGTATTCACGGTCAATGGCAGACCAGCTTACAACCGACACAAGCATTAATGTATTCACGGTCAATGGCAGACCAGCTTACAACCGACAAAAGCATTAATGTATTCACGGTCAATGGCAGACCAGCTTACAACCGACACAAGCATTAATGTATTCAGGGTCAATGGCAGACAAGTGTACAACTGACACAAGCATCAATGTATTCACGGTCAATGGCAGACCAGTTTACAACTGACACAAGCATTAATGTATTCACAGTCAATAGCAGACCAGCTTACAACTGACACAAGCATTAATGTATTCAGGGTCAATGGCAGACCAGCTTACAACCGACACAAGAATTAATGTATTCACGGTCAATAGCAGACCAGCTTACAACCGACACAAGCATTAATGTATTCACGGTCAATGGCAGACCAGCTTACAACTGACACAAGCAATAACGTATTCACGGTCAACAGCAGACCAGCGTACAACTGACACAAGCATTAATGTATTCACGGTCAATGGCAGACCAGCTTACAACCGACACAAGCATTAATGTATTCACGGTCAATGGCAGACCAGCTTACAACCGACACAAGCATTAATGTATTCACGGTCAATGGCAGACCAGCTTACAACCGACAAAAACATTAATGTATTCACGGTCAATGGCAGACCAGCTTACAACCGACACAAGCATTAATGTATTCACGGCCAATGGCAGACCAGTGTACAACTGACCCAAGCATTAATGTATTCACGGTCAATGGCAGACCAGCTTACAACTGACACAAGCATTAATGTATTCACAGTCAATAGCAGACCAGCTTACAACCGACACAAGCATTAATGTATTCAGGGTCAATGGCAGACCAGCTTACAACCGACACAAGAATTAATGTATTCACGGTCAATGGCAGACCAGCTTACAACCGACACAAGCATTAATGTATTCACGGTCAATGGCAGACCAGCTTACAACCGACACATGCATTAATGTATTCACGGTCAATGGCAGACCAGCTTACAACCGACACAAGCATTATTGTATTCACGTTCAATGGCAGACCAGCTAACAACCGACACAAGCATTAATGTATTCACGGTCAATGGCAGACCGGCTTACAACCGACACAAGCATTAATGTAATCATGGTCAATAACAGACCGGCTTACAACCGACACAAGCATTAATCTATTCACAGTCAATGGCAGACCAGCGTACAACCAACACAAGCATTAATGTATTCACGGTCAATGGCAGACCAGCGTACAACTAACACAAGCATTAATGTATTCACGGTCAATGGCAGACCAGCTTACAACTGACACAAGCATTAATGTATTCACGGTCAATGGCAGACCAGCTTACAACTGACACAAGCATTAATGTATTCACGGTCAATGGCAGACCAGCTTACAACTGACACAAGCATTAATGTATTCACGGTCAATGGCAGACCAGCTTACAACTGACACTAGCATTAATGTATTCACGGTCAATGGCAGACCAGCTTACAACTGACACATGCATTAATGTATTCACGGTCAATGGCAGACCAGCTTACAACTGACACAAGCATTAACGTATTCACGGTCAACGGCAGACCAGCGTACAACTGACACAAGCATTAATGTATTCACGGTCAATGGCAGACCAGCTTACAACCGACACAAGCATTAATGTATTCACGGTCAATGGCAGACCAGCTTACAACCGACACAAGCATTAATGTATTCACAGTCAATGGCAGACCAGCTTACAACCGACAAAAGCATTAATGTATTCACGGTTAATGGCAGACCAGCTTACAACCGACACAAGCATTAATGTATTCACGGTCAATGGCAGACCAGCTTACAACTGACAAAAGCATTATTGTATTCACGTACAACGGTAGACCAGCTTACAACCGACACAAGCATTAATGTATTCACGGTCAATGGCAGACCAGTGTACAACTGACACAAGCATTAATGTATTCACGGTCAATGGCAGACCAGCTTACAACTGACACAAGCATTAATGTATTCACAGTCAATAGCAGACCAGCTTACAACCGACACAAGCATTAATGTATTCAGGGTCAATGGCAGACCAGCTTACAACCGACACAAGAATAATGTATTCACGGTCAATAGCAGACCAGCTTACAACCGACACAAGCATTAATGTATTCACGATCAATGGCAGACCAGCTTACAACTGACACAAGCATTAACGTATTCACGGTCAACGGCAGACCAGCGTACAACTGACACGGTCAACGGCAGACCAGCGTACAACTGACACAAGCATTAATGTATTCACGGTCAATGGCAGACCAGCTTACAACCGACACAAGCATTAATGTATTCACGGTCAATGGCAGACCGGCTTACAACCGACACAAGCATTAATGTATTTACGGTCGATGGCAGACCAGCTTACAACTGACACAAGCATTAATGTATTCACAGTCAATAGCAGACCAGCTTACAACCGACACAAGCATTAATGTATTCAGGGTCAATGGCAGACCAGCTTACAACCGACACAAGAATTAATGTATTCACGGTCAATAGCAGACCAGCTTACAACCGACACAAGCATTAATGTATTCACGGTCAATGGCAGACCAGCTTACAACCGACACAAGCATTAATGTATTCACGGTCAATGGCAGACCAGCTTACAACCGACACAAGCATTAATGTATTCACGTTCAATGGCAGACCAGATAACAACCGACACAAGCATTAATGTATTCACGGTCAATAACAGACCGGCTTACAACCGACACAAGCATTAATCTATTCACGGTCAATGGCAGACCAGCGTACAACCAACACAAGCATTAATGTATTCACGGTCAATGGCAGACCAGCGTACAACTGACACAAGCATTAATGTATTCACAGTCAATGGCAGACCAGCTTACAACTGACACAAGCATTAATGTATTCACGGTCAATGGCAGACCAGCTTACAACTGACACAAGCATTAATGTATTCACGGTCAATGGCAGACCAGCTTACAACTGACACAAGCATTAATGTATTCACGGTCAATGGCAGACCAGCTTACAACTGACACTAGCATTAATGTATTCACGGTCAATGGCAGACCAGCTTACAACTGACACATGCATTAACGTATTCACGGTCAATGGCAGACCAGCTTACAACTGACACAAGCATTAACGTATTCACAGTCAACGGCAGACCAGCGTACAACTGACACAAGCATTAACGTATTCACGGTCAATGGCAGACCAGCTTACAACCGACACAAGCATTAATGTATTCACGGTCAAGGGCAGACCAGCTTACAACCGACACAAGCATTAATGTATTCACGGTCAATGGCAGACCAGCTTACAACCGACACAAGCATTAATGTATTCACGGTCAATGGCAGACCAGCTTACAACCGACAAAAGCATTAATGTATTCACGGTCAATGGCAGACCAGCTTACAACCGACACAAGCATTAATGTATTCACGGTCAATGGCAGACCAGCTTACAACCGACACAAGCATTAATGTATTCACGGTCAATGGCAGACCAGCTTACAACCGACAAAAACATTAATGTATTCACGGTCAATGGCAGACCAGCTTACAACCGACACAAGCATTAATGTATTCACGGCCAATGGCAGACCAGTGTACAACTGACACAAGCATTAATGTATTCACGGTCAATGGCAGACCAGCTTACAACTGACACAAGCATTAATGTATTCACAGTCAATAGCAGACCAGCTTACAACCGACACAAGCATTAATGTATTCAGGTTCAATGGCAGACCAGCTTACAACCGACACAAGAATTAATGTATTCACGGTCAATGGCAGACCAGCTTACAACCGACACAAGCATTAATGTATTCACGGTCAATGGCAGACCAGCTTACAACCGACACATGCATTAATGTATTCACGGTCAATGGCAGACCAGCTTACAACCGACACAAGCATTATTGTATTCACGTTCAATGGCAGACCGGCTAACAACCGACACAAGCATTAATGTATTCACGGTCAATGGCAGACCGGCTTACAACCGACACAAGCATTAATGTATTCATGGTCAATAACAGACCGGCTTACAACCGACACAAGCATTAATCTATTCACGGTCAATGGCAGACCAGCGTACAACTGACACAAGCATTAATGTATGGTCAATGGCAGACCAGCTTACAACTGACACAAGCATTAATGTATTCACGGTCAATGGCAGACCAGCTTACAACTGACACAAGCATTAATGTATTCACGGTCAATGGCAGACCAGCTTACAACTGACACAAGCATTAATGTATTCACGGTCAATGGCAGACCAGCTTACAACTGACACTAGCATTAATGTATTCACGGTCAATGGCAGACCAGCTTACAACTGACACATGCATTAATGTATTCACGGTCAATGGCAGACCAGCTTACAACTGACACAAGCATTAACGTATTCACGGTCAACGGCAGACCAGCGTACAACTGACACAAGCATTAATGTATTCACGGTCAATGGCAGACCAGCTTACAACCGACACAAGCATTAATGTATTCACGGTCAATGGCAGACCAGCTTACAACCGACACAAGCATTAATGTATTCACGGTCAATGGCAGACCAGCTTACAACCGACAAAAGCATTAATGTATTCACGGTTAATGGCAGACCAGCTTACAACCGACACAAGCATTAATGTATTCACGGTCAATGGCAGACCAGTGTACAACTGACACAAGCATTAATGTATTCATGGTCAATGGCAGACCAGCTTACAACTGACACAAGCATTAATGTATTCACAGTCAATAGCAGACCAGCTTACAACCGACACAAGCATTAATGTATTCAGGGTCAATGGCAGACCAGCTTACAACCGACACAAGAATTAATGTATTCACGGTCAATAGCAGACCAACTTACAACCGACACAAGCATTAATGTATTCACGGTCAATGGCAGACCAGCTTACAACTGACACAAGCATTAACGTATTCACGGTCAACGGCAGACCAGCGTACAACTGACACAAGCATTAATGTATTCACGGTCAATGGCAGACCAGCTTACAACCGACACAAGCATTAATGTATTCACGATCAATGGCAGACCAGCTTACAACCAACACAAGCATTAATGTATTCACGGTCAATGGCAGACCAGCTTACAACCGACAAAAGCATTAATGTATTCACGTACAACGGCAGACCAGCTTACAACCGACACAAGCATTAATGTATTCACAGTCAATGGCAGACCAGTGTACAACTGACACAAGCATTAATGTATTCACGGTCAATGGCAGACCAGCTTACAACTGACACAAGCATTAATGTATTCACAGTCAATAGCAGACCAGCTTACAACCGACACAAGCATTAATGTATTCAGGGTCAATGGCAGACCAGCTTACAACCGACACAAGAATTAATGTATTCACGGTCAATAGCAGACCAGCTTACAACCGACACAAGCATTAATGTATTCACGATCAATGGCAGACCAGCTTACAACTGACACAAGCATTAACGTATTCACGGTCAACGGCAGACCAGCGTACAACTGACACGGTCAACGGCAGACCAGCGTACAACTGACACAAGCAATAATGTATTCACGGTCAATGGCAGACCAGCTTACAACCGACACAAGCATTAATGTATTCACGGTCAATGGCAGACCGGCTTACAACCGACACAAGCATTAATGTATTCACGGTCAATGGCAGACCAGCTTACAACTGACACAAGCATTAATGTATTCACAGTCAATAGCAGACCAGCTCACAACCGACACAAGCATTAATGTATTCAGGGTCAATGGCAGACCAGCTTACAACCGACACAAGAATTAATGTATTCACGGTCAATGGCAGACCGGCTTACAACCGACACAAGCATTAATGTATTCACGGTCAATGGCAGACCAGCTTACAACTGACACAAGCATTAATGTATTCACAGTCAATAGCAGACCAGCTTACAACCGACACAAGCATTAATGTATTCAGGGTCAATGGCAGACCAGCTTACAACCGACACAAGAATTAATGTATTCACGGTCAATAGCAGACCAGCTTACAACCGACACAAGCATTAATGTATTCACGGTCAATGGCAGACCAGCTTACAACCGACACAAGCATTAATGTATTCACGGTCAATGGCAGACCAGCTTACAAACAACACAAGCATTAATGTATTCACGTTCAATGGCAGACCAGCTAACAACCGACACAAGCATTAATGTATTCACGGTCAATGGCAGACCGGCTTACAACCGACACAAGCATTAATGTATTCACGGTCAATAACAGACCGGCTTACAACCGACACAAGCATTAATCTATTCACGGTCAATGGCAGACCAGCGTACAACCAACACAAGCATTAATGTATTCACGGTCAATGGCAGACCAGCGTACAACTGACACAAGCATTAATGTATTCACGGTCAATGGCAGACCAGCTTACAACTGACACAAGCATTAATGTATTCACGGTCAATGGCAGACCAGCTTACAACTGACACAAGCATTAATGTATTCACGGTCAATGGCAGACCAGCTTACAACTGACACATGCATTAACGTATTCACGGTCAATGGCAGACCAGCTTACAACTGACACAAGCATTAACGTATTCACAGTCACCGGCAGACCAGCGTACAACTGACACAAGCATTAACGTATTCACGGTCAATGGCAGACCAGCTTACAACCGACACAAGCATTAATGTATTCACGGTCAATGGCAGACCAGCTTACAACCGACACAAGCATTAATGTATTCACGGTCAATGGCAGACCAGCTTACAACCGACAAAAGCATTAATATATTCACGGTCAATGGCAGACCAGCTTACAACCGACACAAGCATTAATGTATTCACGGTCAATGGCAGACCAGTGTACAACTGACACAAGCATTAATGTATTCACGGTCAATGGCAGACCAGCTTACAACTGATACAAGCATTAATGTATTCACGGTCAATGGCAGACCAGTGTACAACTGACACAAGCATTAATGTATTCACGGTCAATGGCAGACCAGCTTACAACTGACACAAGCATTAATGTATTCACAGTCAATAGCAGACCAACTTACAACCGACACAAGCATTAATGTATTCACGGTCAATGGCAGACCAGCTTACAACTGACACAAGCATTAACGTATTCACGGTCAACGGCAGACCAGCGTACAACTGACACAAGCATTAATGTATTCACGGTCAATGGCAGACCAGCTTACAACCGACACAAGCATTAATGTATTCACGGTCAATGGCAGACCAGCTTACAACCGACACAAGCATTAATGTATTCACGGTCAATGGCAGACCAGCTTACAACCGACAAAAGCATTAATGTATTCACGGTCAATGGCAGACCAGCTTACAACCGACACAAGCATTAATGTATTCACGGTCAATGGCAGACCAGCTTACAACTGACACAAGCATTAATGTATTCACAGTCAATAGCAGACCAGCTTACAACCGACACAAGCATTAATGTATTCAAGGTCAATGGCAGACCAGCTTACAACCGACACAAGAATTAATGTATTCACGGTCAATAGCAGACCAGCTTACAACCGACACAAGCATTAATGTATTCACGGTCAATGGCAAAGATATAATTAAGACAAACATTTTGACAAAGTTTCATCAAGATTGGGTCAGAAAAAGTTAAATCAAATGCATAAATTTTCCTAAAGTATTAAAAAAGTAAAAATCTGTTTAAGAATAACTATTTTTTAAGTTAGGACAATGTTTCTACCTCATATATATCCCCATAACAAAGTTACTTTGTGATTACATTCCTCCATCTGTTGTCCCAGAATGCAGATGCTGCTTCTACTGGGTCACACCAGTTCTGACTATTCCATTTTTTCTGAAGGGGTATTCATAACAAGAGCTGTCGGGGCAACATATATGTGTAAAAATTGACTAAAACAACAAAGAAATATGTAAAAAAAATTAGAAAAAAAGTTTCAAGGTGGGGGTGATGGGGTGAGAGGCGGGAGTCCGTTGGGGGTTTGTGGTGGGGGCAACATATGTGTGTAAGAATTTACTAAAACTTTAAAGAAATATGTAAAAAAAAAAAAAATCAAGTGTGGGGCGTGGTGGGTGGGGTGATGGGGTGAGAGGCGTGGGGCGTGGGGCGTGGGCGGGGAGGGTTGCAACATATATGTGTAAGAACTGACAAAAGCAACACAGAAATATGTAAAAAAAAAATAAAAAAAATTCAAGTCTGGGGCGGTTGAGGGGTGGGGTAGGGGAGGAGGGGGTTGGGGGTTGGGCGGGGGGGGGGGGGAGGGGGGGCGGAGGTTGCAACATATATGTGTAAGAATTGAAAAAAGCAACACAGAAATATGTAAAAAAAATATATAATAGTTTCAAGTGGGGGTGGGGTGGGGTGAGGTGGGGGGTGGTGTGGAGCATCGGTGAGGGTGAGAGGCAGGAGTGGTTTTGGTGGGGGAGGGGGGATGGGGCAAAATATATGTGTAAAAATTGACTAAAACAACAAAGAAATATGTAAAAAAAGAAAGAAAAAAGTTTCAAGGTGGGGGTGATGGGGTGATAGTTTACATGTGAACCAGAAAACCTAAATAAACAGTACGCATAAAATGTTTTTGCACAAAAACGTTCCACAACATGTCCCTACTTAGAATCCAACTGATGCCACCCTGGCATCCTTGAGCATTTTGAGATATTCAAGATGGCCGACAAAATGGCCGCCAAAAAGGGAAAATCGACGCATCTCCTGAACTACATCATATTCGAACAATATTATGCGGGTATTTATTGTGTTTGTTGTTAGAGATAATCTATTAAACATTAAACTTAATATTTAAGGATGAAAATCACATGAAAAATCCAAGATGGCCGACAAAATGGCCGACAAAAAGGTAAAATCGACATATCTCATGAACTACATCATATTATAACAATATTATGCGGGTATTTATTGTTAGATAATCTGTTAAACATTAAACTTATTATTTAAAGATGAAAATCATATGAAAAATCCAAGATGGCCGACAAAATGGCCGCCTAAAATGCAAAATCGGTATATCTCATGACTACATGAGATTAGAATAGGATTCTGAAAATACTTATTGTGTTTACTGTTTGAGATAACTTGCTCAACCTTTAAAAGGATAATTTGAAGAAGAAAACGCATGTTAACTGTTAATCTACTTCTTTAATTACAATACAATCTGATTTATACTTTCCTAATAATGTATTATATTACATGTACTGCAAAACATGTTTTAAACTGAACGTAAACAATGAAATTATATTACAAAAAATATTCCATGTTGATAATACTGCATACTGTGTTCCATGTAAATTATGCTTCTGTTTTAATATTGCAGAATACTGAAATATGTATGCAAAGTATTTTCATTATTTTGTATTTAAGCTTCATCGTTACTGTCACAAAATGGTTCACTTTCACCACTATGATCACCAGCCTCTTTAGTGAACCTGTTCTCACAGTTGCACGTTTGGTGACAGTTGCAGAATATGGTGCATGCTAGATGTGCACCATAGCAACCACATCTTGCCGTTCCACATGGTTGGTGAGATGAACAACCACATGAGATCAATTTTAGCACACATGCTTGAGCGAGCGGTTTGTCATCGGAGATTGTGATGGGTGAGAGCACTTTGGACTTTACGTCTTTGCTCCAACCAAAGTCAGTGACATACAGGTTTGGAGGATCCTGTTCTAATGCATTTTTCCAAATACAGGTTTGAAGATGAGCCCTTTTTACATTTTCTAGGAATGAATCGGTTGTTGGCGGCAATGACTGGAATTTTGGCATCTTCCTGATGTTCTTTTTCCCCATTTTTGACAACCAGACCTCATACCTTACACTGGACATGCTATTGTTTGGTTTTCCGTAACATGCGGAGATGAATGATGTTGCTTCAACATTAACATCATCCATATCTGCATCGATGTTTCCAAGAAAGTCAAGGCGCAATCCCTTCCAGTACTGCTTGACCACTTTTACTTTTCCAATCCAACTTAGTCTGGCCACTGTGTCGCAGCCTGGCAAGGCATGCGCTCCCAACAACTCGGAATTATTGCCATGTTTTTCTGTGTTGTAGCACCGATGTCCACCAGAGTTTTGTCTGCACTTGTGCTTTCCATCAACACTGTACACGATAGGTCCTTTAGCAAATAAACATGCATAAGTAACACAAATACATCAGTGTCGTCACAAATGACCTTTATGCACTTGGCGCCCTCGGTGTTAGCATTAACGACTTGTTGGGGGATTATTACATCGGCTTCCTCGTGGCTGGTTCGCAAATCCACTCGGTCAACTACTACGCTGTGATGTATCTCAATGGGGATCTCTGATGAGCCTGTGATCACCAACTTGTTCTTCACTCCTTGTAGACCTATATGGCTCTACATTTGAGATCTTCACAGATGATGTTGATTAACTGCCCAACGCTTTAAAGCAGACTCCTTCAGTGTGATGCCAATAATACCCACAGGGCCATGACCGTAGTGCATAAATGTGGTCTCGAAAAACATATCGGCCCAGAGGCCATTCCACAATCCGGCATGATGGCGCATCACATGTTCACCTGCAAGAAACCTGGCCTGAACATCTCCAGGAAGACTTTCCATTGACCGCAAGTAATACAAGCCATATCTAGCATAATTTATATGACCATTAGCGAAGAAATATGGCATCATAGCGGCAACAGCGGAGAGGTGCAGGCCCCATTCCGCCTCTCGTTCAGCTCGGACAAAGAGCATCATGATGAATACCGGCTTTATCAGGCAGTCAAGCCAAAGGCGAGTCGTTCTGCTGTGCTTGGCTTTATCTTCTAAGCATTTTATCAGCTCATCGTAGTTGTTTGCATCCGGAGCTACATTTCTCAGTACTTCTTCAGCTACCATTCTGAGAGCCCTTACGTTTTGTGGGAAGTTCTTCCCCGTCAACATTCGCGCCACACCACCAAATGCTGCCTTCAGTATATCTTCAAGGCCACTGTTTTCCATCAGGACTCCCACACAACCAACAAAACTCATCAAAGTATGCATTCCTCCAAGTCACGGGTAAAAGTTTGGGAAAATCTGAGGCTGTACCCACACGACATTAACCATTACGCGATAAAGCTGTTGGTCGGCGGTAAATACAGTGAATCCTTGTCCACATTTCAGTGTTAGTCGCTGAGCTTCGCACATGGCCGTCATCATGGTATCGGGATCGGAAGGCACCATATCAATCAGAGGTGTGTACATGACTGATGACCCTGGTTTCAAAGCTTGGCCTTGCGTCCTTACAATCGCTGTATTGTATCCTCCAAATTCTGGCGTGTTGTTGACTGTTGTTATGTCTCTCATAAATTGAAGATCTAAATATCTCGCTCTTTTATTCAATATTACCCATTCTGCTAACATTCGTAATGGCAAGACACAGCGTTGTGGGTAGTGAGCTGGCATATCAGGTTTCTTTGGTCTATGGTAGTGTTGGACTTGTACATAGGACGCGATTGGAGTTTTCATAGCATCCCTGGATATCCTGTCTATTGTCCCATGACATTCTGGTGTGTTGTCCAATGTCTTCTTGTTCTGCGTTAGTAGCAACGCCAGAGCAATGGGTTGATTTCAAACCGTTTTGAGATGAGACATTGGCATCAAAATTGTCTGCAACGGCCTGGATCAAACCATCATTCCCATCAGTTATAGGCCGTAGAGCGGTATTATCTGCCTCATTTACAGTAGATACAGCAGCAGACGTCTTGAACCGAAGCATTTCATCATAGGAGCAGGTGACACCAAAGTCATATAAGTTGTTAATTTTCGCCTGTTCTTTGGTTTCAATACCATGCGCAATTTGTAGAGATGTCGGCTTATTGTTTATGATGCCTGTTACCATATTACAAATCATCAATGCAGGTAGAGTGTCATTTAGTTTGTCAGACATGCAAGACAATAATCTTGATAGTGTTGTACTTGATTGTTCTGAAGCCAGGCTTTTATCTATTCGTATGTTGTATTTTCCCTTATTGTAATTGATTTTCTTGCATTCACTCACAATTTGTTTGGCTATACCTTCAGTTGAGATATTATCCTCGTCTAAATCCTCTAACCTCAGTAAACTGGAGGCTTTGCTTCGAAATATAATAATATTCGCCAGACCCTGGGACGATAGTACTAGCAGGTCATCACCAAACACATCACTAACTTTTCTTATTATATTTGGTCGTGTTAAGCTTCCCCCATTGGCTAAATAGAAGCTGTGCATCCGGATACTGTTACAGTTTGCAAAAAAATTCGAACAGCACTTTCCTTGTTAATTATATTTATTTATATATTACTTTTATCTATGCAGATTCAACATATTCTGTTCCTGCCAGGAGTATTATTTGTAAAACAAAATCACTTTGCAGATTTGATCCACAATGACAATGCATGTGTTGCCGAATTTTTCTTCATTTATTCTAGCTTTAGACACAAATACAATCCAATTATTACAAATGTTATTGATAAAATGAATTCATTGTGCAAAATAATGATGATTATACTTACATATGAACATTATTCAACCAGGATGGGTCTGCTGTAATCAAATACTGAAAAGTGTTTTGATTTTTTTTCAGACGAAATAATGGCGCAATTGAAACAAAGGGAGAGCACTATGCAATGTTCAGATATAGATTTAATTACATCCACTTTTATATTATAATTATATTGTCATTGCTTTATTGATGTATTTGTAGTTTCAATTACATACAGAGAGAAAGAATGTGATATATGTTTTGTACCTTAGCATAGAGATAAAAGAAACCAAGTGTATTTAGCAACAGTGCTCTGCACAGTTATATATTACATGGTTAGTTATTATGGCAGGGTTATGTTATTTAACTGAGCACAAAGGGAAATGTAACTATCTATGGTATAAGTACATTTAATTTGATGTAAGTATGCCTGCATGAGTTTGCAAATACATTTTTTATGCACGGGTGTTTGATGTTTTAATATGAAAAAAGCATTTGGCGGCCATTTTGGTTTCTGCAGCCATAGTATGATGCTATTTGCACTGAGTATATTAAGAATGTTAATAGTTATCTCATTATCAACAATTCCAATTAAAATAAGACCCATACCCACAAGGTAAAGCAGATACTGGCATTATATATTTTAGGCGGCCATGTTGGCGGCCATTTTGGATTTCTAGCAAATTGCTCAATGGTGCCAGGGTGGCATCAGGTGGATTCTGGCTTAAGACATGTTGGGGAACCATAATACAACAAAACATTTTATACGTACTATTTATTTAGGTCATGGCATGAATCGGGGTTTGACATGTAGACTATGATAGGCGGGAGTGCGTTGGGGGTTTGGGGTGGGGGCAACATATGTATGTAAGAATTGACTAAAACTTGAAAGAAATATGTAAAAAAAAAAAAAAAAAAATCAAGTGTGGGGCGTGGTGGGTGGGGTGATGGGGTGAGAGGCGTGGGGGCGGGGGTGGGGAGGGTTGCAACATATATGGGTAAGAACTGACAAAAGCAACACAGAAATATGTAAAAAAAAAAAATTATATATATATTCAAGTCTGGGGCGGGTGGGGGGTGGGGTGGGAGGAGGGGGGAGGGGGGGGGGGGGGAAGGGTACCCATGCCCCAATATGGGTGAAGTAATAAGATGCATAATGCTATAACAATTCCCAAACCAAAATTATAGATATATACATGCTTACATGCAAACCTAGATCTGCCTTTATTGCACATTTTATTGGCCATCACAATTTGGGTTCCATGGGAGCCCAGAATTTGCAGAAGACAAAATTACTTATCCAACCCTTTACAACATACTATAAGGAAACCAATTTCAAATTTTAGTTCAGCTAGGACAAAAAATGTAAGAGATATAGACCTGTAAACACAGCTTACACGCAAAATTTGATGTGAAACAGACATATTTTAAGGGCTATCAGAATTTGGGTTCCATGGGAGCCCAGGGGTTACAGGAACCAAAATTACTTAAGCAGCCCTTACGATAATGCTATAAGGAAGCTAATGGCCAAATTTGGTTGTGCTAGGGTAAGAATTGTAAGAGATATAGACTTGTAAACACAGCTTACACGCAAAATTTGATGTGAAATGGGGCACATTTTATGGGCTATCATAATTTGGGTTCCATGGGAGCCCATGGGTTACAGGAACCAAAATTGCTTATGCAGCCCTTAAGATAAGGAATACAAGGAAGCTCATGAACAAATTTGGTTGTGGTAGGATAAGAAATGTAAGAGATATACACTTGTAAACACAGTTTACACGCAAACCTAAATGTGGGCCGCCGACGCCGACACCTACGCCGACGCCGTGGTGATTACATAAGCTCTCTTATTCTTCGAATAGTCGAGGTATAAAGGCATTGCTTACATACCGTACTTCCTATAGATCTAGCATTAAACGTATTGTTAATGTTCTTTTATATATAGTTATATATATCAATAACACTAGAGGATAACGTTACCTGTGTTCAAATACAAATTGATTATTACGTGTGCTTATCTCGATCTTGTCGTTTTACTTACCATTTGCAAAGAAATCAAAAATCTTAAGTATACGTACATTTTTAGAGTTTATAAATACAGTACAGTAGTGATCTGATGCAATACGCAAAAAGTCGGTAAGTAAACACTTGTCCGCTACAATTATCCAATTTAAGAATTAGCTTATATTATATGTGTAAATCATGTTTACAGCAATTAAACCTTGTCTGAATAAGGTTTTAATTAACTTCACAACATGGTTTACCCTTGAAATATCTCATTTGGATCATTTTTGAAATTGCCACGATAATGGGGACCCTCTATCAATAATGGAATCTTCCGACCCAATCGGAATAGTTCACGACATCTGGTAAAAAATGATTCACGGAGACAATTTTGTCAATGTAAACAAAGGTGATATATTGCTGAATTCAGAGGTCATTGAAATCGAGAACAATTATGAATGGTTGTAGCGCAGTTCACGTTTCACCACGATATACCACAATAATGGGGGCCATGACGTTATCTGGATATAGTGCATTTCACATTGTTGTGATGAAATGCACGTGCATTTCTGCGTTTCTTCAGTTACAGCGCACAAATAAATCATTTTCTCGGAAACATTTCTTGCATAATACTGTCGGAAGTCAAACAATAACAAGAGGTCAATGATCTTAAAGCTCTACTGATTGATTTGATTTCAGGAAGTAGTCGCTACAAACTTGTTTTTTGAAAATTTATTTTTAGCCGTGGCGGCCATCTTAAATTTTCGGCCGATCTGAAATTTTGCTAGGATCAATAAGACATCGATAGCTACATTCCTGTGAAGTTTCATGAAAATCCGTCAAGTAGTTTCAGAGGAGTAATCGCTACAAGTTTTCATTATATAACTCTATGTAAACACAGATGGCCACTGGCAGCCATGTTTAACGTCGAATCAAAATAATGTTCAACTCTGATAACCACCATGTCATGCTGATCATTTTAGAAAAAGTCCCATATCAATATCAATTATAGTTTTCAAGAAGTAGTCGCTACAAACTTATGTTTTAACAAGAGGCCCAAGAGGGCCTGTGAACGCTCTACTGGCTGTTATACCATTGATGAATCGAGTCGTACTACATGGTGTCTAGAGTGTACACAAGGTTTTTCAAGTATTTGACCTAGTGACCTAGTTTTTGACCCCATGGGACCCATTTTCGAACTTGACCAAAATATAATTAAGACAACATTTCGACAAAGTTTCATCAAGATCGGGTCAGAAATATGGCCTCTAGAGTGTACACAAGGTTTTTCAAGTATTTGACCTAGTGACCTAGTTTTTGACCCTGTGTGAACCATTTTCGAACTTTAGCAAGCTATAATTGAGACAAATATTCTGACAAAATTGCATCAAGATCGGGTCAAAAATATGGCCTCTAGAGTGTACACACGGTTTTTCCAAAGTTTGACCTAGTGACCTAGTTTTTAACACCATGTGACCCATTTTTGAACTTGACCAAGATATAATTAAGACAAACATTTTGACAAAGTTTCATCAAGATTGGGTCAGAAATACGGCTTCTAGAGTGTACACAAGGTTTTTCAAGTATTTGACCTAGTGACCTAGTTTTTAACCCCATGTGACCCATTTTCAAACTTGACCAAGATATAATTAAGACAAACATTCTGACAAAGTTGCATCAAGCTCGGGTCAAAAATATGGCCTCTAGAGTGTACACAAGGTTTTTCCAATATTTGACCTAGTGACCTAGTTTTTAACTTCATGTGACCCATTTCCGAACTTGATCAAGATATAATTAAGATAAACAATTTGACAAAGTTTCATCAAGATTGGGTAACAAATATGACCTCTAGAGTGTACACAAGTTTTTTCAAGAATTTGACCTAGTGACCTAGTTTTTGACCCCACATGACCCATTTTTGAACTTGACCAAAATTTCATTGAGACAAACATTCTGACAGAGTTTCATGATGATTGCATCAGAAATGTGGCCTCTAGAGTGTACACAAGAAAAGTTAACGGACGACGGACGACGGAAAACGGACAACACACCATCCCATAAGCTAAAAACAAACTTTACCGAGCTGTTATTGACATTAACAATCTGGTAAAGTATGATAAAGATCGAATGAAAAAAAATATGGCGTCTAGAGTGTACACAAGGTTTTTCAAGTATTTGACCTAGTGAACTAGTTTTTGACCCCATGGGACCTATTTTCGAACTTGACCAAAATATAAATAAGACAACATTTCGACCAAGTTTCATCAAGATCGGGTCAGAAATATGGCCTCTAGAGTGTACACAAGGTTTTTCCAAAGTTTGACCTAGTGACCTAGTTTTTAACACCATGTGACCCATTTTTGAACTTGACCAAGATACAATTAAGACAAACATTTTGACAAAGTTTCATCAAGATTGGGTCAGAAATACGGCTTCTAGAGTGTACACAAGGTTTTTCAAGTATTTGACCTAGTGACCTAGTTTTTAATCCCATGTGACCCATTTTCAAACTTGACCAAGATATAATTAAGACAAACATTCTGACAAAGTTGCATCAGCTCGGGTAAAAAATATGGCCTCTAGAGTGTATACAAGGTTTTTCCAATATTTGACCTAGTGACCTAGTTTTTAACTTCATGTGACATTTCGACCAAGTTTCATCAAGATCGGGTCAGAAATATGGCCTCTAGAGTGTACACAAGGTTTTTCCAAAGTTTGACCTAGTGACCTAGTTTTTAACACCATGTGACCCATTTTTGAACTTGACCAAGATATAATTAAGACAAACATTTTGACAAAGTTTCATCAAGATTAAGTCAGAAATACGGCTTCTAGAGTGTACACAAGGTTTTTCAAGTATTTGACCTAGTGACCTAGTTTTTAATCCCATGTGACCCATTTTCAAACTTGACCAAGATATAATTAAGACAAACATTCTGACAAAGTTGCATCAAGCTCGGGTCAAAAATATGGCCTCTAGAGTGTATACAAGGTTTTTCCAATATTTGACCTAGTGACCTAGTTTTTAACTTCATGTGACCCATTTCCGAACTTGATCAAGATATAATTAAGATAAACAATTTGACAAAGTTTCATCAAGATTGGGTAAGAAATATGACCTCTAGAGTGTACAAAAGTTTTTTTTCAAGTATTTGACCTAGTGACCTAGTTTTTGACCCACATGACCCATTTTTGAACTTGACCGAGATTTCATTGAGACAAACATTCTGACAAAGTTTCATGAAGATCGGGTCAAAAATATGGCCTCTAGAGTGTACACACGGTTTTTCCAAAGTTTTACCTAGTGACCTAGTTTTTAACACCATGTGACCCATTTTTGAACTTGACCAAGATATAATTAAGACAAACATTTTGACAAAGTTTCATCAAGATTGGGTCAGAAATACGGCTTCTAGAGTGTACACAAGGTTTTTCAAGTATTTGACCTAGTGACCTAGTTTTTAACCCCATGTGACCCATTTTCGAACTTGACCGAGATTTCATTGAGACAAACATTCTGACAAAGTTTCATGATGATTGCATCAGAAATGTGGCCTCTAGAGTGTACACAAGCAAAAGTTAACGGACGGACGGACGGACAACGGACAACACACCATCCCATAAGCTCTGCTGGCCCTTGGCCAGTAGAGCTAAAAATCTATTTTAAGCTGTGGCGGCCATCTTGAATTTCTGGCCGATCTGAAATTTTTCTAAAATCAATAAGACATTAAGAGCAATATTCCCGTAAAGTTTCATGAAAATCTGTCAAGTAGTTTCAGAGGAGTAGTCGCTACAAGTTTTCATTATATAACTCTATGTAAACAAAGATGGCCACTGGCAGCCATGTTTAACGTCGAATCAAAACAATTTTCAACAAGGACCAACATCATGTCATGCTGATCATTTTAGAAAAAGGCCCATATCAATATCACTTACAGTTTTCAAGAAGTAGTCGCTACAAACTTGTTTTTTAAAAAACCTATTTTTAGATTTGGCGGCCATCTCGGATTTCACATCAACATGAATTTTTGCTAGGATCAACTAGACTTCATGGGCAACATTTCTGTAAAGTTTCATGAAAATCCATTCAGTAATTTCAGAGGAGTAGTCGCTACAAAAAAAAGTTTACGGACAGACGGATGGACGGACAGAATGACGGACGACGGACGCCGCACAACGGCATAAGCTCTGCTGATCTCTGATCAGTCGAGCTAAAAAGGACAGTAAAACCAATTGGAATTTATTCGAGACAGATTAATGGAGCTTGAAATTTTGTGGAACCATTTGCTTATTATGATTATCCATATTAAACAATGTTAAATGACAAGGTAAATAACTGCGTATTTGCTTGTCATAAAAGCCTACGCATAAACAGGGAAGAGTCAGGTATCAAGATTCAATACTTAAACAAGAGGTCAATGACCTTGAAGCTGTACTGATTGATTTTGATTTCTGGAAGTAGTGACTACAAACTTGTATTTTGAAAATCTATTTTTAGCTGTGGCGGCCATCTTGAATTTCCGGCCGACCTGAAATTTTGCTAGGATCAATTAGACATCAAGAGCAACATTCCTGTGAAGTTTCATGAAAATCCGTCAAGTAGTTTCAGAGGAGTAGTCGCTACAAGTTTTCATTATATTACTCTATGTAAACAAAGATGGCCGCTGACAGCCATGTTTAACATTAAATCAAAATAATGTTCGACTCAGATAACCATCATGTCATGCTGATCATTTTAGAAAAAGTCCCATATCAATATCTCTTATAGTTTTCAAGAAGTAGTCGCTACAATCTTATTTTTTTTTAATCTATTTTTAGCAATGGCAGCCATCCTGAATTTCCGGCCGACCTGAAATTTTGTTAAGATCAATTAGACATCAAGAGCAACATTCGTGTGAAGTTTCATGAAAATCCGTCAAGTAGTTTCAGAGGAGTAGTCGCTACAAGTTTTCATTATATAACTCTATGTAAACAAAGATGACCACTGGCAGCCACGTTTAACGTCGAATCAAAATAATGTTCGACTCGAATAACCATCATGTCATGCTGATCATTTTAGAAAAAGTCCCATATCAATATCTCTTATAGTTTTCAAGAAGTCGCTACAATCTTATTTTTTTTAATCTATTTTTAGCCATGGCGGCCATCTTGATTTTCCGGCCGACCTGAAATTTTGCTAGGATCAATAAGACATCAAGAGCAACATTCCTGTGAAGTTTCATGAAAATCCGTAAAGTAGTTTCACAGGAGTAGTCGCTACAAGTTTTCATTATATAACTCTATGTAAACAAAGATGGCCACTGGCAGCCATGTTTAACGTCGAATCAAAACGATTTTCAACCATGACCAACATCATGTCATGCTGATCATTTTAGAAAAAGTCCCATACCAATATCTCTTATAGTTTTCAAGAAGTAATCGCTACAAACTTATTTTTTAAAAATCTATTTTTAGCCGTGGCGGCCATCTTGAATTTCCGGATGACCTGAATTTTTTCTAGGATCAATTAGACACCAAGAGCAACATTCCTGTTAAGTTTCATGAAAATCCGTCAAGTAGTTTCAGAGAAGTAGTCGCTACAAGTTTTCATTATATAACTCTATGTAAACAAAGATGGCCGCTGGCAGCCGTGTTAAAAGTCGAATCAAAACGATTTTCTACAAGGACCAACACCATGTCATGCTGATCATTTTAGAAAAAGTCCCATATCAATATCCCATTTCAAGAAGTAGTCGCTACAAACTTGTTTTTTAAAAACCTATTTTTAGATTTGGCGGCCATCTTGGATTTCATATCAACATGAATTTTTGCTAGGATCAACTAGACTCCATGGGCAACATTTCTGTAAAGTTTCATGAATATCCATCCAGTAGTTTCAGAGGAGTAGTCGCTACAAATAAAAGTTTACGGACGGACAGACGGACGACGGATGCCGCACCACGGCATAAGCTCTGCTGATCTCTGATCAGTAGAGCTAAAAATAGAAAATATGGATTCAGCACTTTTATTTCGAATAGTTTGTGAATAATCCAATGGCATAACCATATGCAGTTAATGGTGCATTTTCACTGACCATCAGTATATTAAGCTGGTTACAGAAACAAGAATAAACATTAGCCTGGGTACCTTTTCTTTTGTTCCTTCTCTCTATGTTCTAGGGGAGATTGGAGATGATTTCTTTTCTTATTGTCAGGGTGGTCTTCCATGCTGGCAAATGGATGCTGTCCTACACTGCCGTTTATTGACTTTCCAAACTCTGCATTCAGGTCAACTGTCTTATCAAACTCATGGTCTGTATCTCCTACAACAACAGTAATAACAAGTGCTTCAACACTGTCAGGGCTTTTTTTCCAGAAATATGGGAAGAGGCCCAGGCCCTTCAGTAGGGGAAAGAAAGCGCGATTTTCGAGTTAAAGGGGAAAACTAATGTGATTTCGAGATATAGGGGGAACAGTGTATTAGGCAAAAATTGAAGATTTGGGTGTGCAAATATGCAAAAGAGGTACATTTTAACTGTCTTCTATAAATGTATCCCAAACATAATAATGGTGAGAAAGTTAGAGGAGGAAATAATGTAAGGAACAAAGTATTTTTTGTTCTTCTTTTTTTTTTTAGGGGAATTCTCAGACAGAGGGGAAAAGGTAGTCTGTTTTGCTAGGGGAAGCGGCCCCTGTTTATGAAGGAAAAAATGCCCTAACTGTACTCAATACAACATTGAAGTATTTGACAAATATTCTTTATTAACATCTGACCATGATTTGCATATGTTTATTTAGATATATGACACCACAAATACTGAAAACACAAGAAGACATATAGGCAGATAGATTATTTTATACAAAAGACCTTACAAGTATACATACAACACAACTTAGATTATATGTGTAACATGAAGCACAGTTACACCAATAAAGCACAACTCCATTAATTTTCATTGTTAACTGTAAGATGTGTGCATCTTTGGTGCTATCTGTATAATTTATATTATGGTCTGTCAGTATGATATCGGTAGTCAACAATATAATTATGGTCTGTCAGTATGATATCGGTAGTCAACAATATAATTATGGTCGGTCAGTATGATATTGGTAGTCAACAAGATATTATGGTCTGTCAGTATGATATCGGTAGTCAACAATATAATTATGGTATGTCAGTATGATATTGGTAGTCAACAAGATATTATGGTCTGTCAGTATGATATTGGTAGTCAACAAGATATTATGGTCTGTCAGTATGATATCGGTAGTCAACAAGATATTATGGTCTGTCAGTATGATATCGGTAGTCAACAAGATATTATGGTCTGTCAGTATGATATCGGTAGTCAACAAGATAATTATGGTCTGTCAGTATGATATCGGTAGTCAACAATATAATTATGGTCTGTCAGTATGATATTGGTAGTCAACAAGATATTATGGTCTGTCAGTATATCGGTAGTCAACAATATAATTATGGTCTGTCAGTATGATATTGGTAGTCAACAATATTATTATGGTCTGTCAGTATGATATTGGTAGTCAACAATATAATTATGGTCTGTCAGTATGATATCGGTAGTCAACAATATAATTATGGTCTGTCAGTATGATATTGGTAGTCAACAATATAATTATGGTCTGTCAGTATGATATTGGTAGTCAACAATATAATTATGGTATGTCAGTATGATATTGGTAGTCAACAAATATAATTATGGTCTGTCAGTATGATATCGGTAGTCAACAATATAATTATGGTCTGTCAGTATGATATTGGTAGTCAACAATATAATTAACTATAATAACACTAGAAGAAGAGACAACTCTTTCAAGCGTTTGCTGGTAAATTCAGGGACAGTAACTGATGTAAATGAATGAACAAACAAACTTACAAACAAACATAAAAACAAAGTATCTATTTAAATGGCATGGTAGGTTGGTTTATCCATGTTGAGATGGGCACGGCCTGCATGTTGTGCTTACACAATGCCATTTCAGGCTGACAAGAAGTACAAACTGATGCAGTTTGGTCAATGTATCACGAAAAGACTTTTGAGAAATAAGGGTTGTACAAATAACAAGACATGAACAATATTTTGAACAAAGAAGGTCCCAGCAATATAATAATTAGTTTACCATTCCAGGTCTATAAAAGGAACATACCAATGCAGTTTGTCAATATCCCACAAATAGCTGAGATTCAGAACTTGTACTCAAACACCGGATGTGACCTATATTTTGAAGAAAGTCGGACACAGCA
Source organism: Cyrtodaria siliqua (assembly GCA_037043455.1). Taxonomy (NCBI): domain Eukaryota; kingdom Metazoa; phylum Mollusca; class Bivalvia; order Adapedonta; family Hiatellidae; genus Cyrtodaria; species Cyrtodaria siliqua. Next base: position 59,730 of record JAWPHD010005997.1, read on the forward strand.
ATGATAAAATTGCCAGGTTGATAAGAGGAACATATTAATGCAGTTTTATCAATAAGCTGAGATTTAGAACTTGTACCCAACACTGGATGTGACTTATATTTAGAAGAAAACTGGACATAGCAACGATAAAATTGGTTCCCATGCCAGATTGGTAAGAGGAACACACGGATGCAGTTCGGGCCAGATTGGTAAGAGGAACATACGGATGCAGTAAGAGGAACACACGGATGCAGTTCCGGTCAGAGTGGTAAGAGGAATAAATGGATGCAGTAAGAGGACCATACGGATACAGTTCCGGCCAGATTGGTAAGAGGAACATACAGATGCAGTAAGAGGAACATACGGATGCAGTAAGAGGAACATACGGATACAGTTCTGGCCAGAGTGGTAAGAGGAACATACATACTTATCCTTAACCCAGAAGTGATTCTTAAGTTGAGCTCTTCGCAAGCGTGCCTTCCAGTAAGTATCTACTTAATGATGGCATGAAAGGTCGATTTATCCATGACCTTGAAGCTCTACTGATAGGTTTTTGATAGCTAGATCAGCATTCCTTTTTAGTTTCATGAAAATCCGTCAAGTAGTTTCAGAGGAGTAGTCGCTACAAGTTTTCATTATATAACTATATGTCAACAAAGATGGCCGCTGGCAGCCATGTTTAACGTCAAATCAAAATAATTTTTGACAAGGATCAACATCATGTCATACTGATCATTTTAGAAAAAGTCCCATATTAATATCACTTATAGTTTTCAAGAAGTAGTAGCTAAAAACTTGTATTTTGAAAATCTATTTTACGCCATGGCAGCCATCTTGAATTTCTGGCCGACCTGAAATTTTGATAAGATCAATTAGACATCAAGAGCAACATTCCTGTGAAGTTTCATGAAAATCCGTTAGGTAGTTACAGAGGAGTAGTCGCTACAATTTTTTACTAGATAACTCTATGTAAACAAAGATGGCCGCTAACAGCCATGTTTAACATATATCAATATCACTTACAGTTTTCAAGAAGTAGTCGCTACAAGCTTGTTTTTTAAAAATCAATTTTTAGATTTTGCCGCCATCTTGGATTTCACATCAACATGGGGAACATTTCTGTAAAGTTTCATGAAAATCCATTCAGTAGTTTCAGAGGAGTAGTCGCTACAAAAAAAGGTTTACGGACGGACAGACAGACGGACTACGGACTTCGCACCACGACATAAGCTCTGCAGATCTCTGATCAGTAGAGCTAAAAACTAGACGGGTGTTCCTGGAACACGTGTGTCGCCTGTCAGTGCTTTGTCAGCTAGTTTAACAAGGTTTTTTGGACCAAGATAAATGACCTTAACCGGCATGTCTAAGTTTTCGTGAAGGAAACAAGAGGTCAATGACCTTGAAGCTCTACTGATTGATTTTGATTTCAGGAAGTAGTCGCTAGACTTGTTTTTTGAAAATCTATTTTTAACCGTGGCGGCCATCTTGAATTTCCGGCTGACCTGAAATTTTGCTAGGATCAATTAGACATTAAGAGCAACATTCCTGTGAAGTTTCATGAAAATCCGTCAAGTAGTTTCAGAGAAGTAGTCGCTACAAGTTTTCATTATATAACTCTATGTAAACAAAGATGGCCGCTGGCAGCCATGTTTAACGTCAAATCAAAACGATTTTCGACAAGGACCAACATCATGTCATACTGATTATTTTAGAAAAAGTCCCATATCCAGGGTTCGACACTAACTTTTTTAAACGGTTAGTCCAGAGGACTAGTGACTTTAAAAATCTAGTAGTCCTCCTGAAAACTAGATGGTCCTTCCAAAAAATGGTGTATTTAGCATAAAAAAAACCCAGATGTATAACAGGAGAAAAACTTCAAAGTGAACAGTGCCAAAACCCCTTTTCGTCTTGAAGATACCAACTGAAATCGTAAAACATTATTTATTTTTTTCGGTTTCTCCGCAGGCAGACTTTCATCAGATTTAGATGCATTTTCAACCCTAACCAACTTGACACATGTTGAATGAATGCAATATTATTCTGGTCTTCGTTTCATTTTTATTGAAAAATACTAATTATTTGACAATTACCCCAAACTTATTTTTCAGTCATACCCGCATTGAGTAACAAAACACAAAATCATTACCTAATCCATAAACATAGATAAGTTATTGATGGCTATGACTAATCTTAGGATTCATTACATTTCCGTTGAATTCTCTCGTCTATAAAGCAATCGCAAACAAACTCGCTTTATACCAAACACATTTCTTTATTTCATAATTAGCCGTCAATAAAACACACAATTCATAATTTTCCATTGCAGAGATGTTGAGATTTCATCTTATTTTCAGTAGGTGATAAAATGTGTGTTACTCGGTTTTTATCCTTAGGTTCTATAGTAAAATAAAAATCTTTAGCAGAGTAAAAAGATGATAATTTTTAAGATTTTAATTTTGAAAGATACATATATTGAATCAATTTGCATGAATGTGCATGAACTATGCAGGGTTTTAAAAGAATCACACTGTAGATACCTTAATTTTAGCACTAAACTTGGTTGAACAACAAGGATAAAGACCGAGTTTATCACCTACCAGAATGTAGTTGTATGTTTTATTTCTGGTCACTGATTGGTCAGATTTGTTTGATGATGCTCTATCAAAATTATGAATAGAAGTTTGTGCTTTTGCTTATTGACGACCGCCGCAAAGATTCTTTACAACTGTGCCGATGTCAATCAAATAATTATAACCGCCTTTTAAATTTATTTATCGCAGGAGAAATCAGTTTCAGAGTATCTCGTCTAATCATAACCCGCCATTGCGCAGTAGTTTGTAGTACGATTTTTAATTATTCACCAAATGGAAAAATATGACGGCTTTGATTGGTTTACTTAAATAGAATGCACACATGATCCCCACATGATCTAATCACGTGATCGCCTAACGAGCAAACATGGCGATTATATTCACATCTCGCCTCAGGCAAACCGATAATATTCGATAATTAGGCTATTGCACTGATTACATATGAGTCGGGTTGTTATTTAATGGTAATGGGATTAAATAAGGTACTTGTGAAACATGCCCTGATTGTGTATTTTAGAGGGTTTTGTTAATTATAAGGTTAATCACATTTGAAATTGACGAAATAGACCCGAAAATGACTCAAATTTAGAAAAGCAAGTTGTCCAAATCATAGCGAAGTTTAAAGCGACTTCGTCTAATTGAGTGACCCCGGCCCTATATTAGGAATGTGTATTTTACGGCCGTAATATCTATAATGGGGCTCGAAAAATTACTAGTCCAACGGACTAGCCAACTTTCACGTTTAGGTAGTCCTCCTGAAAAACTGGTGGGCACAGGACTAGCGGACTAGCGTTAGTGTCGAACCCTGATATCAATATCTCTTATTGTTTTGAAGAAGTAGTCGCTACAAACTTATTTATTTTAAATCTTTTTTTAGCTGTGGCGGCCATCTTGAATTTCCGGCTGACCTGAAATTTTTCTAGGATCAACTAGACATCAAGAGCAACATTCCTGTGAAGTTTCATGAACATCCTTCAAGTAGTTTCAGAGGAGTAGTCGCTACAAGGTTTTACTATATAACTCTATGTAACCAAAGATGGCCACTGGCAGCCATGTTTAACGTCGAATCAAAATAATTTTCCACAAGGATCAACATCATGTCATGCTGATCATTTTAGAAAAAGTCCCATATCAATATCACTTATAGTTTTCAAGAAGTAGTCTCTACAAACTTATTTTTTTAAAAATCTATTTTTAGCTGTGACGGCCATCTTGAATTTCCGGCCGACCTGAAATTTTTCTGGGATCAATTAGACATCAAGAGCAACATTCCTGTATAGTTTCATGACAATCCGCCAAGTAGTTTCAGAGGAGTAGTCGCTACAAGTTTTTACTATATAACTCTATGTAAACAAAGATGGCCGCTGCAGCCATGTTTAACGTTGAATCAAAACGATTTTTGACAAGGATCAACATCATGACATGCTGATCATTTTAGAAAAAGTCCCATATCAATATCACTTATAGTTTTCAAGAAGTAGTCGCTACAAACTTGTATTTTAAAACTCTATTTTTAGCTTTGGCGGCCATCTTGGATTTCACATCAACATGAATTTTTGCTAGGATCAACTAGACTTGATGGGCAACATTTCTGTAAAGTTTCATGAATATCCATCCAGTAGTTTCAGAGATGTTGTCGCTACAAATAAAAGTTTACGGACAGACGGACGACGGACGCCGCACCACGGCATAAGCTCTGCTGATCTCTGATCAGTCGAGCTAAAAATGAGAATAATGACCTTCAGTTTGACCTTGACCTTTATATTTTAGTCTGTCATGTCGATGTTGTCATGGTGAGTATATATTGAAAGTTTGATGAAGAAATATAAAGAAATGAGAAAGTTATAGTCAAAGTTAAGTTTTTCGTGACGGACGGATGGACATTCATGAGGGGTGATAGTTAGAATGTCCACCCTGAGGATATGATTATCCTCCGAGTTGAAGCCGAGTGTGATTATCAATTTCCGAATGGTGAATATTCTTACTGTCATCCTCTCATGAGTGGTGAGCATTCTAACTATCACCCTCTCATAAATGGTGAGCATTCTTACTATCATTCTCTCATGAATAGTGAGCATTCTTACTATCATTCTCTCATGAATGGTGAGCATTCTTACTATCATTCATGAATGGTGAGCATTCCATCACCCTTTCAAGAATGGTGAGCATTCTATCACCCTCTCATGAATGGTGACTATTCTTACTATCATTCTCTCATGAATGGTGAGCATTCTTACTATCACTCTCTCATAAATGGTGAGCATTCTTACTATCATTCTTTCATGAATGGTGAGCATTCTTACTATCCCCCTTTCATGAATGGTGAGCATTCTATCACCCTCACATGAATGGTGACCATTCTTACTATCATTCTCTCATGAATGGTGAGCTCTCTCATGAATGGCGAGATATTTATTTTATTATACTGAAATCCCCTCGGGTCAGAATAAGGTTAATTTTCAGTACAAATTTCACTTTGACTAAAAACTTTATATCGTTTACTTTATATCAAGTCATATCATTAGATTAGAAATAACTTAACTAAGAAAATGAGTGGCAGTTTACTGAAATCAGTAAAGAACATTTGAAGTTATGAGTTAAAATAGAAATTTCACCAAACTGAACCGATGGTGTTGCTGATAGTATAAAGCACACCAACACGCACCAAAGTGGCGCATGTGATCATTTTTTTTACTTGTCATTGGGGATTTAGCATAGGTGTTTTATGTAAGGTATAATAAATCTACTTACCAATGGCATGAAAGGTTGTTTAATGTAAGGTATAATAAATCTACTTACCAATGGCATGAAAGGTTGGTTTGTCTATGATACGTAATAATAAATCTACTTACCAATGGCATGAAAGGTTGGTTTGTGTAAGGTATAATAAATCTACTTACCACTGGCATGTAAGGTATAATAAATCTACTTACCAATGGCATGAAAGGTTGGTTTATGTAAGGTATAATAAATCTACTTACCAATGGCATGAAAGGTTGGTTTATGTAAGGTATAATAAATCTACTTACCACTGGCATGAAAGGTATAATAAATCTACTTACCAATGGCATGAAAGGTTGGTTTATGTAAGGTATAATAAATCTACTTACCAATGGCATGAAAGGTTGGTTTATGTAAGGTATAATAAATCTACTTACCACTGGCATGAAAGGTATAATAAATCTACTTACCAATGGCATGAAAGGTTGGTTTATGTAAGGTATAATAAATCTACTTACCAATGGCATGAAAGGTTGGTTTATGTAAGGTATAATAAATCTACTTACCACTGGCATGAAAGGTATAATAAATCTACTTACCAATGGCATGAAAGGTTGGTTTATGTAAGGTATAATAAATCTACTTACCAATGGCATGAAAGGTTGGTTTATGTAAGGTATAATAAATCTACTTACCAATGGCATGAAAGGTTGGTTTATGTAAGGTATAATAAATCTACTTACCAATGGCATGAAAGGTTGGTTTATGTAAGGTATAATAAATCTACTTACCAATGGCATGAAAGGTATAATAAATCTACTTACCAGTGGCATGAAAGGTTGGTTTGTCTATGATACGGATCTGTCTCTCTGGAATCACTGGTTCCCCAATCTCATTGCCTATATCCTTGGGTAGCTTGGACACATTGTCCTGCTCTTCCTGGGGACTTCGAGGGAAGTACAGTGGTAAGACAGACTGGTAACTTGCCTGCAATACAAAAGTACAGTGGTAACTTGCCTGAAATACAGAGGTACAGTGGTAACTTGCCTGCAATACAGAGGTACAGTGGTAACTTGCCTGCAATACAGAGGTACAGAGGTAACTTGCCTGCAATACAGAAGTATGGTGGTAACTTGCCTGCAATACAGAGGTACAGTGGTAAGACAGACTGGTAATTTGCCTGCAATACAGAGGAATTGAATTGAATTGAATGTTGTTTAACGGCTCATCAACACAGTATAGGTTATTTAGAGCCGCCCCAGAGAGAGGGGAAGGATACATAGGAATCCGGGAACCTGCCCTACTCTTATTATCGAATAGATTCCTATGGTTCTTTAACGTGCTCGGAGGATAGACCGATACACGGGACCGCCCGGTTTACGTCCCCATCCGACGGATGAGGCTAAGGTAAAGTGTCTTGCCCAAGGACACACCGACGGAATTCAGTGGCACCACGGAGGATTGAACCCGGGGCCTCCGGTTACAAATCCGCCGCGCTACCGACTGCGCCACGCCAGCCCCACTGAGGAACAATGGTAACGTGCCTGCAATACCGAGGTACAGTGGTAAGACAGACTGGTAATTTGCCTGCAATACAGAGGTACAGTGGTAACTTGCCTGCAATACAGAGGTACAGTGGTAAAACAGACTGGTAATTTGCCTGCAATACAGAGGTACAGTGGTAACTTGCCTGTAATACAGAAGTACAGGGGTAAGACAGACTGGTAATTTGCCTGCAATACAGAGATACAGTGATAACTTGCCTGCAATACAGAGGTACAGTGGTAACTTGCCTGTAATATAGAAGTACAGTAGTAACTTGCCTGCAATACAGAGATACAGTGGTAACTTGCCTGCAGTACAGACATACAGTGGTAACTTGCCTGTAATACAGATGTACAGTGGTAAGACAGACTGGTAATTTACCTACAATACAGAGATACAGTGGTAACTTGCCTGTAATACAGAGATACAGTGGTAACTTGCCTGTAATACAGAGATACAGTGGAAACTTGCCTGTAATACAGAGATACATATATAACTTGCCTGCAATACAGAGATACAGTGGTAACTTGCCTGTAATACAGAGATACAGTGGAAACTTGCCTGTAATACAGAGATACAGTGGTAACTTGCCTGCAATACAGAGATACAGTGATAACTTGCCTGCAATACAGATATACAGTGGTAAATTGCCTGTAATACAGAGATACAGTGGTAACATGCCTGCAATACAGAGATACAGTGGTAACTTGCCTGTAATACAGAGATACAGTGGTAACTTGCCCGCAATACAGAAGTACAGTGGTAAGGTGCCTGCAATACAGAGATACAGTGGTAACTTGCCTGCAATACAGAGGTACAGTGGTAAGACAGACTGGTAACTTGCCTGCAATACAGAAGTACAGTGGTAACATGCAGGCAATACAGAGGTACTGTGGTAACTTGCCTGCAATACAGAGATACAGTGGTAACTTGCCTGTAATACAGAGATACAGTGATAACGTGCCTGCAATACAGAGGTACAGTGGTAAGACAGACTGGTAACTTGCCTGCAATACAGAAGTACAGTGGTAACATGCCTGCAATACAGAGGTACAGTGGTAACTTGCCTGTAATACAGAAGTACAGTGGTAACTTGCCTGCAATACAGAGGTACAGTGGTAACTTGCCTGTAATACAGAAGTACAGTGGTAACTTGCCTGCAATACAGAGATACAGTGGTAACTTGCCTGTAATACAGAAGTACAGTGGTAACTTGCCTGCATACAGAAGTACAGTGGTAACTTGCCTGCAATACAGAGGTACAGTGGTTACTTGCCTGTAATACAGAAGTAATTGAATTGAATTGGATTTTATAGTCGCACCAACAGCTAAGGTCATATGTCGACTTTCCAGCTTCTACTGGTGGAGGAAGACCCCAGGTGCCCCTCCGGGCAATTTTCGTGCACGGGCGGGCACCTGGGTAGAACCACTGACGTTCCGCAAGCCAGCTGGATAGCTTCCTCACATAAAGATTCCTAGGCCCCTGAGGGATCGAACCTACAGCGGTGACGGGCAAGTGATTGCAAGTCAGAGACTCTTACCACTTGGCCACAGGCACCCTGCAATACAGAAGACAGAAGTACAGTAGTAACTTGCCTGCAATACAGAGGTACAGTGGTAACTTGCCTGCAATACAGAGGTACAGTGGTAACTTGCCTGTAATACAGAAGTACAGTGGTAACTTGCCTGTAATACAGAGGTACAGTGGTAACTTGCCTGTAATACAGAAGTACAGTGGTAAGACAGACTGGTAACTTGCCTGCAATACAGAACTACAGTGGTAACTTGCCTGTAATACAGAGGTACAGTGGTAATTTGCCTGTAATACAGAGGTACAGTGGTAACTTGCCTGTAATACAAAAGTACAGTGGTAACTTGCCTGTAATACAGAGGTACGGTGGTAACTTGCCTGCAATACAGAGATACAGTGGTAACTTGCCTGTTATACAGAAGTACAGTGGAATCTTGCCTGCAATACAGAGGTACAGTGGTAACTTGCCTGTAATACAGAAGTACAGTGGTAACTTGACTGAAATACAGATATACAGTGGTAACTTGCCTGCAATACAGAAGTACAGTGGTAACTTGCCTGTAATACAGAAGTACAGTGGTAACTTGCGTGCAATACAGAGGTACAGTGGTAACTTGCCTGCAATACTAAGATACAGTGATAACGTGCCTGTAATACAGAAGTACAGTGGTAACTTGCCTGCAATAGAGAGGTACAGTGGTAACTTGCCTGTAATACAGAAGTACAGTGGTAACTTGCCTGCAATACGGAAATACAGTGGTAACTTGCCTGTAATACAGAAGTACAGTGGTAACTTGCCTGCAATACAGAGGTACAGTGGTAACTTGCCTGCAATACAGATATACAGTGGTAAATTGCCTGCAATACAGAGGTACAGTGGTAACTTGCCTGCAATACAGAAGTACAGTGGTAACTTGCCTGCAATACAGAGGTACAGTGGTAACTTGCCTGCAATACAGAAGTACAGTGGTAACTTGTCTGTAATACAGAAGTACAGTGGTAACTTGCCTGCAATACAGAGGTACAGTGGTAACTTGCCTGCAATACAGAAGTACAGTGGTAACTTGCCTGTAATACAGAAGTACAGTGGTAACTTGCCTGCAATACAGAGGTACAGTGGTAACTTGCCTGCAATACAGAGATACAGTGATAACTTGCCTGTAATACAGAAGTACAGTGGTAACTTGCCTGTCATACAGAAGTACAGTGGTAACTTGCCTGCAATACAGAGGTACAGTGGTAACTTGCCTGTAATACAGAGGTACAGTGGTAACTTGCCTGCAATACAGAGGTACAGTGGTAACTTGCCTGCAATACATACAGAAGTACAGTGGTAACTTGCCTGTAATACAGAAGTACAGTGGTAACTTGCCTGTAATACAGAAGTACAGTGGTAACTTGCCTGCAATACATACAGAAGTACAGTGGTAACTTGCCTGCAATACATACAGAAGTACAGTGGTAACTTGCCTGTAATACAGAAGTACAGTGGTAACTTGCCTGCAATACAGAGGTACAGTGGAAACTTGCCTGCAATACATACAGAAGTACAGTGGTAACTTGCCTGTAATACAGAAGTACAGTGGTAACTTGCCTGTAATACAGAAGTACAGTGGTAACTTGCCTATAATACAAAAGTACAGTGGTAACTTGCCTGTAATACAGAAGTACAGTAGTAACTAGCCTGTAATACAGAGATACAGTGGTAACTTGCCTGTAATACAGAGGTACAGTGGTAACTTGCCTGTAATACAGAGATAGAGTGGTAACTTGCCTGCAATACAGAGGTACAGTGGTAACCAGAGATACAGTGGTAACTTGCCTGTAATACAGAAGTACAGTGGTAACTTGCCTGTAATACAGAAGTACAGTAGTAACTTGCCTGCAATACAGAGGTACAATGGTAACCTGCCTGTAATACAGAGGTACAGTGATAACCTGCCTGTAATACAGAGGTACAGTGGAAACTTGTCTATAATACAGAGGTACACTGGTAACTTGCTGGTACCTAAGATATACTGGTACAGTGTCTGCAATACAGAGGTACAGTGATAATATAGTCTGATACCTGTCTGCAATACAGAGGTACAGTGGTAATATAGACTGGTAACTTGTCTGAAATATAGAGGTACAGTGGTAAGACAGACTGGTTTCTTATCTGCAATACAGAGGTACAGTGATAAGACTGGTACCTTGCCTGCAATACAGAGGTACCGTGGTAAGATATAGTGGTACCTTGTCTGCAATACAGAAGTACAGTGGTAAGATATACTGATACCTTTTTTACAATACAGAGGTACAGTGATGATATGCTGGTACCTTTTCTGCAATACAGAGGTACAGTGATAAGATATATTGGTACCTCGTCTGCAATACAGAAGTACAGTGGTAAGATATACTGATACCTTTTCTACAATACAGAGGTACTGTGGTAAGATATACTGGTACCTTTTCTGCAATACAGAGGTACACTGGTAAAATTGACTGGTACCTTTTCTGCAATACAGAGGTACAGTGGTAAGACAGACAGGTAACTTGCCTGCAATACAGAAGTACAGTGGTAATGTGCCTGCAATACAGAGGTACAGTGGTAAGACAGACTGGTAACTTGCCTGCAATACAGAAGTACAGTGGTAACATGCAGGCAATACAGAGGTACAGTGGTAACTTGCCTGCAATACAGAGATACAGTGGTAACATGCCTGCAATACAGAGATACAGTGGTAACTTGCCTGTAATACAGAGATACAGTGATAACGTGCCTGCAATACAGAGGTACAGTGGTAAGACAGACTGTACCTCTGTAACTTGCCTGTAATACAGAAGTACAGTGGAAACTTGCCTGCAATACAGAGGTACAGTGGTAACTTGCCTGTAATACAGAAGTACAGTGGTAACTTGCCTGCAATACAGATACAGTGGTAACTTGCCTGCAATACAGAAGTACAGTGGTAACTTGCCTGCAATACAGAAGTACAGTGGTAACTTGCCTGCAATACAGAGGTACAGTGGTAACTTGCCTGCAATACAGAGATACAGTGGTAACTTGCCTGTAATACAGAAGTATATACTGGTAAGATAGACTGGTAACTTGCCTGAAATATAGAGGTACAGTGGTAAGACAGACTGGTATCTTTTCTGCAATACAGAGGTACAGTGATAAGACTGGTACCTTGCCTGCAATACAGAGGTACTGTGATAAGATATAGTGGTACCTTGTCTGTGATACAGAAGTACAGTGGTAAGATATACTGATACCTTTTCTACAATACAGAGGTACAGTGATAAGATATGCTGGTACCTTTTCTGCAATACAGAGGTACAATGATAAGATATATTGGTACCTTGTCTGCAATACAGAAGTACAGTGGTAAGATATACTGATACCTTTTCTACACTACATTGGTACTGTGGTAAGATATACTGGTACCTTTTCTGAAATACAGAGGTACATTGGTAAGATTGACTGGTACCTATTCTGCAATACAGAGGTACAGTGTCAAGGTATCTGCAGTACAGAGGTACTGTTGTAAGATAGATTGGTACATTTTCTGCAATACAGAGGTACAGTGGTCAGATAGACTGGTAACTTTTCTGCAATACAGATGTTCAGTGGTAAGATAGACTGGTACCTAGTCAGCAATACAGGGGTCTGCAATACAGAGGTACAGTGGTAAGATAGACTGGTACCTTTTCTGCAATACAGAGTTACAGTGGTAAGATTGACTGATGCCTTGTCTGCAATACAGAGGTATAGTGGTAAGATAGACTGGTACCTAGTCTGCAATACAGGGATTTGCAATAAAGAGGTACAGTGGTAAGAAAGACTGGTATCTTGTCTGCAATACAGGGGTCTGCAATACAGAGGTACAGTGGTAAGACAGACTGGTATTTTGTTTACAATACAGAGGTAAGTCATATGGTAACCTGCCTGACAATCACTGTTATATGTAATATTATATTTATGATAACTAAAAAGCATTGCACAATGTTGACTTCAGGAACCTTGTCGAAAAGCGCATCCATAGATCTATGGTCGGTATAGAATATGAAACCATAAGAGCTCTAATTCTCAAAACTAACCAGAGAATTGTTGCTAAGCAATGTGTGTACGCACTTACCGGAGTATTGTCCTGGAGCAGTTGCTAAGCAATGTGTGTAAGCACTTACCGGAGTATTGTCCTGGAATAGTTGCTAAGCAATGTGTGTAAGCACTTACCGGAGTATTGTCCTGGAACAGTTGCTAAGTAATGTGTGTAAGCACTTACCGGAGTATTGTCCTGGAACAGTTGCTAAGCAATGTGTGTAAGCACTTACTAGAGTATTGTCCTGCAACAGTTGCTACGCAATGTGTGTAAGCACAGTTGCTAAGCATTGTGTGTAAGCACTTACCAGAGTATCATCCTGGAACAGTTCCTAAGCAAGGTTTGTAAGCACTAACCATAAATCGTCCTGGAATATTGCTAAGCAATGTGTGTAAGCACTTACCAGAGCAATGTGTGTAAGCACTTACCAGAGTATTGTCCTGGAACAATTGCTAAGCAAGATGTGCAATCACTTACCAGAGTATCGTCATCACAGACAAACACAATTGCATCCACGTCCCCAGGGTACTTCTCCAGATATCGACGCACCGTTCCTGTACACAACAAAACACAATACTAGTATCATATCAGTGTTAACTGCCACAGAATAAAATATAAGTATTGAGTGAAATACATACATCTAAACAGCTAACTGAATTATAACTTACAAGTAGCTGTAACTATTATCGAAGGGGTAATGAGGTGCATTCCTTGTCAGAAAACTTATGTAGAAGTGTCTTGAGTTACACCATCTATTGCCACAAATCACGTCACAAGTGGAAAATCTGTATGGGGTGCCATATTACTTTTTAATACCATTTGATGATATCACATATTCTAATCGGTGATATCACTGATTCGAATAGGTGATATCACGCATTTAAATAGGTGATATCACCGATTCATTCTGAATGCGTGATATCACCTACCCATTCAATAGGTGATATCACCCTTTCGTTTTGAATCAGTGATATCACCTATTCGAATCAGTGATATCATCACTGATTCGAATAGGTGATATCACTGATTCGAATAGATGATATCACGCATTTAAATAGGTGATATCACCGATTCATTCTGAATGCGTGATATCACCTACCCATTCAATAGGTGATATCACCCTTTCGTTTTGAATCAGTGATATCACCTATTCGAATCAGTGATATCATCACTGATTCGAATAGGTGATATCATCGATTCGAATAGGTGATATAACTCATTTAAGTTTGAATCAGTGATATCACTTATTCGAATCAGTGATATCACCTATTCGAATCAGTGATATCACTCATTCAAGTAGGTGATATCACTGAATTGCATTAAAAAGCAATACGGCACCTCATAAATATGTGGTTCGTTCAGAAGCAAAATCACTGAGATCCTTAGTGACAAACACTGACTATTTGTTCTCCTAACACATGTCCTGATATGACAGCATCTATATAGTCATTATCTGATACAAACAATAGTAATACTTAATAACAGCTATATGACCACCCTACCTAGGTCGGTAGCCTCCATTACTGGAGTATATACAGCACAGACTCAGTGACTTCTGACAATAGTAATACTTACTAATAACAGTATGAACTCCTTCCTCCCATGGGTCGGTAGTCTCCATTACTGGAGTATATACAGAAAACCCGGTGTCTACAGACAATAGTAACACTTACTCATAGCTATATGATCACCATCCCTGGGTTGGTAGCCTCCATTACCGGAGTATATACAGCACAGACCCATTGTCTACGAACAATAGTAATACTTAATAATAGCTATATGACCACCCTTCCTGGGTCGGTAGCCTCCATTACTGGAGTATATACTGTGACTACTGACACTAGTAATAGTTACTAATAGCTAGATGACCACCCTTCCTGCATTGGTAGCCTCCATTACTGGAGTATATACAGCACAGACCCAGTGTCCACAGCAGTCAAAGAAGTTAGGGTTTTTGTTCGCTAGCCCGAATTATTATATAATCATTTGGACTATTACAATTTTCATGAGCCCGAGTATATAACATTTCTAGATTTTTACTAGCCCTAATTAATATTTACTAGTTGTTCACCTTCTAGTTCTAATTTCGACCACTGCCAGAGACAATAGTAATACTTACTAATAGTTATATGAGCTCCCGCCATGGGCCGGTAGCCTCAATTACTGGAGTATATATAGCACAGACCCAGTGACCACAGACAATAGTAATACTTACTAATAGCTATATGAGCTCCCTCCATGGGTCGGTAGCCTCCATTACTGGAGTATATACAGCACAGACCCAGTGACCACAGACAATAGTAATACTTACTAATAGCTATATGAGCTCCCTCCATGGGTCGGTAGCCTCCATTACTGGAGTATATACAGCACAGACCCAGTGACCACAGACAATAGTAATACTTACTAATAGCTATATGAGCTCCCTCCTTTGGCGGGTAACCTCTGTTAAGGGAGTGTATACAGCATAGACCCAGGGTACGTATTGAATTTTCTCTGGAAAAAACAACAGACAAATAAACAAAATACAATCGATATTATATCAAAACAGTTCTAAGTCATGAACAGATTAATTTGATAGAATTCGAAATTCATCAATATGAAAATAAAATAAAAGTATATAATAAAATATTACACCTTTGACCTTGTGCAGTTGTTCACTTGACCATCACAGCTGTTACAAATCAGTAACTGCCAAGTGTTAAAATTACTAGATGGCCATTCAGGTTGATCAGAAGTACAAACTGATGCAGTTTAGTCACCATTCGTGAAAATATGGTGAGACAGAGGTTATACCAGTAACATGACATAAACTATATTTCGGAGAAAAGTAGGTTTCAGCCATACACAATTTGGTTTACCATGTCAGGCTGATAAAAGGAACACCCAGGCATTTTAGTAAATACTCAACAAATCAAAGCTGAGAATCATAACCCAGATGTAACCTATATTTCGGACAAAGTAGGTCACCATGAAAAACAAATGGGCTCACCAAGTCAGGTCGATAAGAGAAATATACTGATGCAGATTGACCAATATCCCACCAAAACAAGCTGAGATTCAGAACTTGTACCCTAAACTGGATGTGACCTACATTTTCAAAGGAAGTAGGTGAAAGAGGAGAACTATTGGTTCACCCACTCAGGTCAATAAGAGGACCATACTGATGCAGTTTGATCAACATCCCACAAATAGAAGACGAGATACTCAGAAATCATAATCAAAACTGAGCGTGATCTATATATCAAAGAAAATGGATCAAAGTGATGACAAAATGTGCCATGCCAAGATGAAATACTAATGCTGGGCAATACCCTATCTTAGAGGTCAAGATAAGCAGAACTTGTATGCTATCTGGGCAATACCCTATCTTAGAGGTCAAGATAAGCAGAACTTGTATGCTATCTGGGCAATACCCTATCTTAGAGGTCAAGATAAGCAGAACTTGTATGCTATCTGGGCAATACCCCTATCTTAGAGGTCAAGATAAGCAGAACTTGTATGCTATCTGGGCAATACCCTATCTTAGAGGTCAAGATAAGCAGAACTTGTATGCTATCTGGGCAATACCCCTATCTTAGAGGTCAAGATAACCAGAACTTGCACATTAACTTGGATGTAATCAGGATGTATGTGATTGCAAACAGCTCTCAATGAAAATTGCCTTGATGCACCTTCCGATAAAAAATTGCACAGTTCAAACATATGCTAAACATTTTTAATTCTATCTCTGTTGGTTTGAAAAGAAGTACAGTCAATCCTGGATTAAGAGATCGCTCAGGGGAAGACCAAAAGTGGTTTCTTAATACAGGATGACTCTTAAAACAAGGTCTAACTTTGTTCATTTTTTTATGAAATATTAAGAGAAATATGTACATGTATTAAAATGAATGCTTACATTGTAGGTATCTTGTATTATTTCATATATATATGGGGTATCTTGTAAAGGAATAATAAACACTTGTGCAACTAAGACAACTTTAATTTATGTTTTTAATTTAAGTGTATATGAAATATAAACATGTGAAATAGATCATGAAATAGATAATCAAACACAAAACAAACAATTATTAGCATAATCACTAGTAGCCAGCATTTCACAGTTTGATCATAAAGAGTGTTTCACACAACACAGATAAAAGCACAGATAATAACACATGAAAACAGTGTGTTATTCTGCAATTAACTTGTTTTTAAAAAAAGAATCTCTTTGGAAGGATGTGTTTGATTGTGTGACGGGCACGTTTTCTGTCACCAGACACATTGTTCTCAAAATTCTCTAAAACCTCCGATTTTCATTTTAATATGTTCTGAATATGTGTTTTACCGACACCTTACTCGTCTGCTATTTTACGTGCACTTTTCGATTTACTAAGTTCAATCACATTAATCCGCTTGTCTAACGTTAACACTTTACGCTTCGACATGATTTCAATAAAAACAAGAGGTCAATGACCTTGAAGCTCTACTGATTGATTTTGTAAACAAAGATGGCCTCTAGCAGCCATGTTTAACGTTGAATCAAAACGATTTTTGACAAGGACCAACATCATATGATGTCATGCTGATCATTTTAGAAAAAGTCCCATATCAATATCACTTATAGTTTTCAAGAAGTAGTCGCTACAAACTTGTATTTTGAAAATTTATTTTTAGCCGTGGCGGCCATCTTGAATTTCCGGCCGACCTGAAATTTTGCTAGGATCAATAAGACATCAAGAGCAACATTCCTGTTTCGTTTCATGAAAATCTGTCAAGTAGTTTCACAGGAATAGTCGCTACAAGTTTTCATTATATAACTCTATGTAAACAAAGATGGCCGCTGACAGCCATGTTTAACGTCGAATCAAAATAATGTTTGACTCTCATAACCATCATGGCATGCTGATCATTTTACAAAAAGTCCCATATCAATATCACTTATAGTTTTCAAGACGTAGTCGCTACAAACTTCTTTTTTAAAAAATCTAATTTTAGCTGTGGCGGCCATCTTGAATTTCTGGCCGATCTGAAATTTTGCTAGGATCAATTAAACATTAAGAGCAACATTCCTGTAAAGTTTCATGAAAATCTGCCAAGTAGTTTCAAAGGATTAGTCGCTACAAGTTTTTACTATATAACTCTATGTAAACAAAGATGGCTGCTGGCAGCCATGTTTAACGTTGAATCAAAACAATTTTTGACAAGGACCAACATCATGTCATGCTGATCATTTTAAAAAAAGTCCAATATCAATATCACTTATAGTTTTCAAGTAGTAGTCGCTACAAACTTGTATTTTGAAAATCTATTTTTAGCCATGGCAGCCATCTTGAATTTCCGGGCGACCTGAAATTTTGCTAGGATCAATTAGACATCAAGAGCAACATTCCTGTGAAGTTTCATGAAAATCCGTCAAGTGGTTTCAGAGGAGTAGTCGCTACAAGTTTTCATTATATAACTCTATGTAAACAAAGATGGCCACTGGCAGCCATGTTTAACGTCGAATCAAAATAATGTTTGACTCTTATAAACATCATGTCATGCTGATCATTTTAGAAAAAGTCCCATATCAATATCACTTATAGTTTTCAAGACGTAGTCGCTACAAACTTCTTTTTTAAAAATCTATTTTTAGCTGTGGCGGCCATCTTGAATTTCTGGCCGATCTGAAATTTTGCTAGGATCAATTAGACATTAAGAGCAATATTCCTGTAAAGTTTCATGAAAATCTGCCAAGTAGTTTCAAAGGAGTAGTCGCTACAAGTTTTTACTATATAACTGTATGTAAACAAAGATGGCCTCTGGCAGCCATGTTTAACGTTGAATCAAAACGATTTTTGACAAGGACCAACATCATGTCATGCTGATCATTTTAGAAAAAGTCCCATATCAATATCACTTATAGTTTTCAAGAAGTAGTCGCTACAAACTTGTATTTTGAAAATTTATTTTTAGCCGTGGCGGCCATCTTGAATTTCCGGCTGACCTGAAATTTTGCTAGGATCAATTAGACATCAAGAGCAACATTCCTGTGAAGTTTCATGAAAATCCGTCAAGTTGTTTCAGAGGAGTAGTTGCTACAAGTTTTCATTATATAACTCTATGTAAACAAAGATGGCCGCTGGCAGCCATGTTTAACGTCGAATCAAAACGATTTTCGACAAGGACTAACATCATGTCATGCTGATCATTTTAGAAAAAGTCCCATATCAATATCACTTATAGTTTTCATGAAGAAGTCGCTACAAACTTGTTTTTTAAAAACCTATTTTTAGATCTGGCGGCCATCTTGGATTTCACATCAACATGAATTTTTGCTAGGATCAACTAGACTTCATGGGCAACATTTCTGTAAAGTTTCATGAAAATCCATTCAGTAGTTTCAGAGGAAAAGTCGCTACAAAAAAAAGTTTACGGACAGACAGACGGACGACGGACGCCGCACCACGGCATAAGCTCTGCTGATCTCTGATCAGTAGAGCTAAAAATTATTGTAATTAGCGAGTAAATATATAACCGTTGCCATCACGTGATATAAACAAATTATTATGTTATCCAATCACTACGTTGTATAAATATAACTTCATCAATATTAATGAGGGTACTTGACAGTATTGACCAATCCCATCTCTGTATAAAAATAAACTTATGAATATTAATGAACAATTCAACCTTTCAATATAACGCCCCCAATCATCGATGTTTTCCACATGTATCATTCGAAGGTGATAATTGATATTGCAACTTATTAATTGGTATTTATATTAGATATCTCCTACAGGTGGATGATTACAAAGGCTAATTAGGTTATTGTTGAATTTATGTTTGATCTCGTTTCTGTGTGAATTACCGATAGCAAAACTGTTTTAGTTTTTTTCAGTTTGATTTTCTGAAGAAAAAAAATGGCGTTCGCTAATTGATCATAAAATTGCTCTTTTGGTATGAAAATATGCGGACGTTGGTCGCGTTAGACAGGTAGTCACTTAATACAGTATCAATTAATAGCAAAACTCGTCAGGGGGAATTCAAAGTGGTCGCTTATTGCAGGTGGGCGCTTAAACCAGGTGGTTGGATGAACAGGTTTGACTGTAATAAAATTTTCCGAAATGTGATAATATACTCCAATTAAATAGTTTCCAACAAAATGCAGAAAGAATACTTTTTAGACTATTTCTAAAGATGTACGTGTTAAAAATGGTGCTGTTAAGGAAATTCAGCATAATGTCATAACCAGTACCTGACTAGCTGTAGGACATTTCTGTAACTGCTGAAGAGAGCACCCTCGGCTGCAGTAACATACTTGACGTTATATCGAGGTCCAACAGTGTGTATCACATGACGAGCAAGCAATTCAAAACCTTCACTAATCTTTGCCTCACCAGTTTTGCAAACTGTAAAATCAAGATAGTAAAGATAAAACAGTATACAATTTCATGTTTGGCAAAAACACTAACAAAAACAACTTTAAACAAGAGGCCCAAGAGGGCCTGTGGACGCTCTACTGGCTAAAGATAAAGTTTATGCACAAGGGGCCATAACTCTTTGAAATATCGTTCAACCAGAACATGGTGATGACATAGGCAACTAGGCTTGGTACTGATTGTCCCTGACAAGTTTCATTGAAATCCAGCCAGAGGTTCAGGAGAACTAGTCTGTACAAAGTTAGTGTATTAAAACTTTTAAGGGGCCATAACTCTGCCAAAATTCATTCAACCAGAACACGGCAATAAAAGGTGCAACTAGGCTTGGTACTGATCATCCCCATCAAGATTCGTTGAAATCCAGTAAGGAGTTCAGAACAGACTAATCTGGTTTCTCTATTAAAACCTTCAAAGGGCCATAACTATGAAACAAGAGGGCCATAATGGCCCTGAATCGCTCACCTGAGTTCAGTGCAGGTATTGTGCTAAGGCTAGCTAGGAATTGTAACCCAAGAGGATTATCGGCAATGTTGGTATTATTCAATCAATTTTCCATTATAATCGATCAAGGGCAGGTTTTAAGGGCTGGTCATGATCAGGTCAAAATTGTGGCCTCTGGAGTGCCCACAAGCAAATTCCAATATTGACCTAGTGACATAGTTTTTTGATCCCATGTGATCCATTTCGAAACTTGATCAAGATATAATTCAGATAAACAATCCGAGAAAGTTTCATCAAGATCTGGTCAAAAATATGGCGTCTAGAGTGTACACAAGGTTTTTCAAGTATTTGACCTAGTGACCTAGTTTTTGACCCCATGGGACCCATTTTCGAACTTGACCAAAATATAATTAAGACAACATTTCGACAAAGTTTCATCAAGATCGGGTCAGAAATATGGTCTCTAGAGTTTACACAAGGTTTTTCAAGTATTTGACCTAGTGACCTAGTTTTTGACCCTGTGTGACCCATTTTCGAACTTTAGCAAGCTATAATTGAGACAAATATTCTGACAAAATTGCATCAAGATCGGGTCAAAAATATGGCCTCTAGAGTGTACACACGTTTTTTCCAAAGTTTGACATAGTGACCTAGTTTTTAACACCATGTGACCCATTTTTGAACTTGACCGAGATATAATTAAGACAAACATTTTGACCAAGTTTCATCAAGATTGGGTCAGAAATACGGCTTCTAGAGTGTACACAAGGTTTTTCCAATATTTGACCTAGTGACCTAGTTTTTAACCCCATGTGACCCATTTTCAAACTTGACCAAGATATAATTAAGACAAACATTCTGACAAAGTTGCATCAAGCTCGGGTCAAAAATATGGCCTCTAGAGTGTACACAAGGTTATTCCAATATTTGACCTAGTGACCTAGTTTTTAACTTCATGTGACCCATTTCCGAACTTGATCAAGATATAATTAAGATAAACAATTTGACAAAATTTCATCAAGATTGGGTAACAAATATGACCTCTAGAGTGTACACAAGTTTTTTCAAGTATTTGACCTAGTGACCTAGTTTTTAAACCCACATGACCCATTTTTGAACTTGACCGAGATTTCATTGAGACAAACATTCTGACAAAGTTTCATCAAGATCGGGTCAAAAATATGGCCTCTAGAGTGTACACACGGTTTTTCCAAAGTTTGACCTAGTGACCTAGTTTTTAATACCATGTGACCCATTTTTGAACTTGACCAAGATATAATTAAGACAAACATTTTGACAAAGTTTCATCAAGATTGGGTCAGAAATACGGCTTCTAGAGTGTACACAAGGTTTTTCAAGTATTTGACATAGTGACCTAGTTTTTAACCCCATGTGACCCATTTTCAAACTTGACCAAGATATAATTAAGACAAACATTCTGACAAAGTTGCATCAAGCTCGGGTCAAAAATATGGCCTCTAGAGTGTACACAAGGTTTTTCCAATATTTGACCTAGTGACCTAGTTTTTGACCCCACATGACCCATTTTCGAACTTGACCGAGATTTCATTGAGACAAACAATTAAGATAAACATTCTGACAAAGTTGCATCAAGCTCGGGTCAAAAATATGGCCTCGTGTACACAAGGTTTTTCAAATATTTGACCTAGTGACCTAGTTTTTAACTTCATGTGACCCATTTCCGAACTTGATCAAGATATAATTAAGATAAACAATTTGACAAAATTTCATCAAGATTGGGTAACAAATATGACCTCTAGAGTGTACACAAGTTTTTTCAAGTATTTGACCTAGTGACCTAGTTTTTGACCCCACATGACCCATTTTTGAACTTGACCGAGATTTCATTGAGACAAACATTCTGACAAAGTTTCATCAAGATCGGGTCAAAAATATGGCCTCTAGAGTGTACACACGGTTTTTCCAAAGTTTGACCTAGTGACCTAGTTTTTAACACCATGTGACCCATTTTTGAACTTGACCAAAATATAATTAAGACAAACATTTTGACAAAGTTTCATCAAGATTGGGTCAGAAATACGGCTTCTAGAGTGTACACAAGGTTTTTCAAGTATTTGACCTAGTGACCTAGTTTTTAACCCCATGTGACCCATTTTCAAACTTGACCAAGATATAATTAAGACAAACATTCTGACAAAGTTGCATCAAGCTCGCATCAAAAATATGGCCTTTAGAGTGTACACAAGGTTTTTCCAATATTTGACCTAGTGACCTAGTTTTTGACCCCACATGACCCATTTTCGAACTTGACCGAGATTTCATTGAGACAAACATTCTGACAAAGTTTCATGATGATTGCATCAGAAATGTGGTCTCTAGAGTGTACACAAGCAAAAGTTAACGGACGGACGGACGGACGGACGGACGACGGACGACGGACGACGGACGACGGAAGACGGACAACACACCATCCCATAAGCTCTGCTGGCCCTTGGCCAGTAGAGCTAATAAAACTAGAACTGTCGCCGAGGCGGACAAATAGCTGGCAACTTTTTATGGGGTGGGTAAACATACAAGACTTTGTTCCTATAAGATACATAGACGTATATTATAGAGAAAAAGCCTGGACAAGAATTTTAATGTTTGATGTGTAAGCACTTACCAGAGTAAATGAGCTGCACTCATTATGCATACGATCCACTGAACATTTACAATTGCCTCTTGTTAAAACAGGCAACAGAACTATTGTAAACAAAGTTTATCTACCTCAATGACATCTATTAAATGGTAGGCATCAGCGAGTAAAGACTTTCTTTATATTGCAGCACAGTACTTAAATAATCTGTTTATTACATTCATTGAAACCAGTTTATGCATGATTTCAACTCAAATGTTTGGTTTTGTCAAACAATCTCGGCAATGATGGTGATGTCCACAACATTTTTATTGACTCAAATTCAGTTATTCTTGTGTTCTGAGCTAATTGTAGATTTAGTGACTACGAATTTCCTTTCCACTGAGAAATCCCACTCTTTCACCAACAGAAGTGTACTAAATGCAGCTAACCTTTTATATTATTTGCGATTTCCAATTCCAGTTGTGGTCCTGCCTTGGCAAATAGCGCCTGCGTGAGCGGTGGTCTGTCTGACATTCTCTCATTGGTTGAATGTACTATTGCATGAACACAAAGCTCTGTGATGTCTCCACTCCTACAAGCAGTTATCGGACATTGTATATCTCGTGATAGACTGGCCGCCATCCAAATGATTATTTCAATTAAAGAAACCAACCCTCCAAATAACGGCAAAATTACACTACAAAACCATTTATCAAAACTCTAGCCAGATGTTCAGGTCATATATCAAAACTGTAGCCAGCTAATCTCTCAATACAACATACAGATCAAAACCAGTCTAATCTCTCAATACAAAGTATGGATGGGAACCAGTCTTATCTCTCGATGCAACATACATACGGGAACCAGTCTAATCTCTCAATACAACATACAGATGGGAACCAGTCTAATCTCCCGATGCAACATACAGATGGGAACCCGTCTAATCTCTCAATACAACATACAGATCGAAACCAGCCTAATCTCTCAATACAATGTATGGATGGGAACCAGTCTTATCTCTCAATGCAACATACAGATGGGTTCAGGGAACCAGTCTAATCTCTCAATACAACATACAGATGGGAACCAGTCTAATCTCTCAAAGCAACATACAGATGGGAACCAGTCTAATCTCTCGATGCAACATGATGTCTCTACAACAAAACCTTCTATCCTGTGAACTATATTATATTCTTAAAGTAATTAAACTGAATTGTACCAAATTCAATCAATCAGGCTCATTTTGTAAGTTTATAAACAGTAGATCTATTGAGATCTGTTATGTATTATCACCTGTTAATTACGTATAAACATGATCGACTATTGTGTTGCGGTACACACAGTGTAATGATAACGTAAAATGTAAACTTAGCTGCAAGAATCATAGCTCTTATGGTGTGTACCTACCATAGAGCTACAATATGATCCTTATAAAATAGGTAGGTATAAGGATTTCTGAAGACATCAAGCAATGCCTGCATAAACAACTGCCACACTGCAATAGACTAAACCTCAAATACCATGCATGTATGCATAAAACTCACCAAAGAGAAGAATATCTGGTCGATCCTGGCATGTTTTGCACGTCTGTCCATGTTTCAGAAGACATATTTTTCTGGAATGTTTACCTTTTGAAATATCTCCCACTGTGTTGTTCCGTATTTGGAAACTTAAACCACCCACAACTGGCACAAAAACTCAATGTCAACCGGAAATTGTTAGATGTCTGAGTAGGGCGGGGTTAAGTTTCTAAATACTGAATAAGAGGTCAAACGAGAAAGAGATTATTTCGAACGTAAACAATGAACATGTATGAAATTAACAGTGACTTTTTCTCTTTGGTGACTGACTATATTGGCGTGTGACTTTTCTCTTTGGTGAGTTGTACATGTATGCATGCATGTGTGGTATAAAAAGGTTTGTTCTATTGAAATACAGTGGTTGTTTATGCAGGCAATGCGTGATGTCTTCAAAAACCTCAAGTGTGTATAGAGGTCGGTACGGGGAGGACCTACCTATCATTCAAGGTATGGCAATCATGACTATGGTAGGTACACACTACCATAAGAGCCACGATTCTCAGGTCAAATGTAAACTATGCAATAATTTGCAGAAATCATGACTATGGTAGGTACACACTACCGTAAGAGCGATTCTCATGTAAACTATGAAATAATTTGCAGAAATCATGACTATGGTAGGTACACACTACCATAAGAGCCACGATTCTCATATCAAATGTAAACTATGCAATAATTTGCAGAAATAATGACTACGGTAGGTACACAATACATAAGAGCCACGATTCTCATGTCAAATGTAAACTATGCAATAATTTGCAGAATAGTGCCTTTAATAAGTGCAACTAGTAAATACAAAGTTTTACCACAAGTATATCGGCTGTGTTGTCATGATAACATATTGGGAATTAATAATCATGACTACTTTCAATGTTATGATTTGATGATATTAATGTTCTATACTAAAGTCTATACAAGTAACAAGAGTATGGAGCCAGGGATGGTAAGAAATTGTTATGCATGACTGCGGATACCTCCATCTCCATGCAGGCTCTGTAAATAATTTACTTTAAGTAAAACAGATTTCCAATTTCTAAGTCATCGTATTTTATAAAATACAAAACAGGAAAAACAACTTATAGAATCATTGAAAACAGAACCATATTTAGGCAAATATTTAGGCAAATATGGCTATCGGTTTACCAAAGAATGATTTTATTGTTGAGGTCATTCCTCCACGGGAATGGCGATTGAGGCGCTCCCTGCTCCGTTGTCTGGACGTCCCCCTCCTGAGTCATTGGCAAGAGAGTTAGATTCCATCGTGTTAGCATCTCCATATGTATAACATTGTCTCTAGCACCCAGCGGATCAGATGCCACATCATTCATCTTGACAGCCAATCAAATAACAGGTTACTTAGGATAACTTTAGTTTGTTGACAATCGTCTGGCACTGCGCATACGAGACTGAAAACAACAATAACAACATGTTTTATATTTAGAAAAAGTTTAGACCGACTGGTAAATGAAACAAGAGGCCCATGAGGCCTGTATCGCTGTACTTGCTAAAGAGGCTATGACAGTTTGAGCAAAATAAATAAGTATAAACATAGCCAATGACCAAAGTTTAAAAAGAAATCTTCCCCACTGAGAATATTTTTTCTATTTTAGTAACGACAGCCGTATTGACTGGTATGGACAATTTACATAAATCTGAGAAAGGGTTATGAGACGATTCTTTTGATCAAGTTTCGAAATAATTGGGCCATTGCTTAGTGAGTATTCAAAGATTTTTCTATTTTTAGTAATGGCAGCCACATTTTGTTGATGGGTCGGGGTGATTTGTATAAATCTGAGAGAGGACCAAGCAAGGATGTTACCTGTCAAGTTTCACCAAATACTACACAGCAGTTCATGATAAAGAGTTTTTTTAAGATTTTTCTATTTTTAGTAATGGAGGCCATATTTTTTGGCAGATCTGAACGATTTGTATGATCTAAGAGAGGCCCTCAGGACCATGCAAGGATGCTTCCTGTGAAGTTTCATCAAATTCTACATAGCAGTTCTCAAGAGACCTTTTAAAGATTTTTCTGTTTTTAGTAATGGCGGCCATATTTGTTCGAATCGGGACAATTTGTATTAATCTGAGCGAGGACCAAGCAAGGATGCTTTCTCTGAAGTTTCGTCAGATTCTACCTAGCAGTTCATGGGAAGAAATTTCTATTTTCAGTAACGGCAGCCATATTTGTTGACGGATCTGAACGATTTGTAAGAATCTAAGAGAGGACAATGCAAGGCTGCTTTCTGTGAAGTTTCATCAAGTTTGTATGAAGCATTTTAAAGATTTTTCTGTTTTTAGT
This sequence comes from Cyrtodaria siliqua, assembly GCA_037043455.1. NCBI lineage: Eukaryota > Metazoa > Mollusca > Bivalvia > Adapedonta > Hiatellidae > Cyrtodaria > Cyrtodaria siliqua. The sequence continues at coordinate 86,504 of JAWPHD010005997.1, forward strand.
AAAGGTGGCCATATTTGTCGATGGAAAGGGACGATTTTATTAACCTAAGCAAGGACCACACAAGGATGCTTACTGGGAAGTTTCATCAAATTCTAACCAGCAGTTTATGAGAAAGTCATTTAAAGATTTTTTTAATGGCAGCCATATTTGATAACGAATCAGGCTGATTTGTATAATCTGAGAGAGGACCACACAAGGATGCTTCCTGTGTTCCAGTTGGCCTTGGCGATGTATTGTCTATAAGTTGATTCAGGGCTTTTTCTAGGTGTCCCACAGGGCCAAAAAATGGACCCTTTCCCAATGCAAAATAGTGTCTTTTTTTCCCCAAATTGTTGAAAAAAATCACAATCTCAAATTACCCAAGTTTTCTTCACACAGGTCAATTAACATGTCGCCAGTTGTCAATCTTTTATCCATTTTAACCAATCAAACCAATACTATACCTCCGACAAACAATAGCATGTGCAACAGTGTACTAAAGCAAGTGCAACTGTATTATAAATGCTTTAGTAGGTAGGCCGCATGTTTTGGCATTCACCAGATTTTTGTCTGCAAAAAAAACTTAAAGCTGAATTTAAAGTAAAACAAGAGGCCCAAGAGGGCCTGTGAACGCTCTACTGGCTGTTATACCATTGATGAATCGAGTCGTACTACATGGTGTCTAGAGTGTACACAAGGTTTTTCAAGTATTGGACCTAGTGACCTAGTTTTTGACCCCATGGGACCCATTTTCGAACTTGACCAAAATATAATTAAGACAACATTTCGACAAAGTTTCATCAAGATCGGGTCAGAAATATGGCCTCTAGAGTGTACTAGTGACCTAGTTTTTGACCCTGTGTGACCCATTTTCAAACTTTAGCAAGCTATAATTGAGACAAATATTCTGACAAAATTGCATCAAGATCGGGTCAAAAATATGGCCTCTAGAGTGTACACACGGTTTTTCCAAAGTTAGACCTAGTGACCTAGTTTTTAACACCATGTGACCCATTTTTGAACTTGACCAAGATATAATTAAGACAAACATTTTGACAAAGAGTGTACAAAAGGTTTTTCCAATATTTGACCTAGTGACCTAGTTTTTAACCCCATGTGACCCATTTTCAAACTTGACCAAGATATAATTAAGACAAACATTCTGACAAAGTTGCATCAAGCTTGGGTCAAACATATGGCCTCTAGAGTGTACACAAGGTTTTTCCAATATTTGACCTAGTGACCTAGTTTTTAACTTCATGTGACCCATTTCCGAACTTGATCAAGATATAATTAAGATAAACATTCTGACAAAGTTGCATCAAGCTCGGGTCAAAAATATGGCCTCTAGAATGTACACAAGTTTTTTCAAGTATTTGACCTAGTGACCTAGTTTTTGACCCCACATGACCCATTTTTGAACTTGACCGAGATTTCATAGAGACAAACATTCTGACAAAGTTTCATCAAAATCGGGTCAAAAATATGGCCTCTAGAGTGTACACACGGTTTTTCCAAAGTTTGACCTAGTGACCTAGTTTTTAAACCATGTGACCCATTTTTGAACTTGACCAAGATATAATTAAGACAAACAATTTGACAAAGTTTCATCAAGATTGGGTCAGAAATACGGCTTCTAGAGTGTACACAAGGTTTTTCAAGTATTTGACCTAGTGACCTAGTTTTTAACCCCATGTGACCCATTTTCAAACTTGACCAAGATATAATTAAGACAAACATTCTGACAAAGTTGCATCAAGCTCGGGTCAAAAATATGGCCTCTAGAGTGTACACAAGGTTTTTCCAATATTTGACCTAGTGACATAGTTTTTGACCCCACATGACCCATTTTCGAACTTGACAGAGATTTCATTGAGACAAACAATTAAGATAAACATTCTGACAAAGTTGCATCAAGCTCGTGTCAAAAATATGGCCTCTATAGTGTACACAAGGTTTTTCCAATATTTGACCTAGTGACCTAGTTTTGAACTTCATGTGACCCATTTTCGAACTTGATCAAGATATAATTAAGATAAACAATTTGACAAAGTTTCATCAAGATTGGGTAACAAATATGACCTCTAGAGTGTACACAAGTTTTTTCAAGTATTTGACCTAGTGACCTAGTTTTTGACCCAACATGACCCATGTTTGAACTTGACCGAGATTTCATTAAGACAAACATTCTGACAAAGTTTCATCAAGATCGGGTCAAAAATATGGCCTCTAGAGTGTACACACGGTTTTTCCAAAGTTTGACCTAGTGACCTAGTTTTTAACACCATGTGACCCATTTTTGAACTTGACCAAGGTATAATTAAGACAAACATTTTGACAAAGTTTCATCAAGATTGGGTCAGAAATACGGCTTCTAGAGTGTACACAAGGTTTTTCAAGTATTTGACCTAGTGACCTAGTTTTTAACCCCATGTGACCCATTTTCAAACTTGACCAAGATATAATTAAGACAAGCATTCTGACAAAGTTGCATCAAGCTTGGGTCAAAAATATGGCCTTTAGAGTGTACACAAGGTTTTTCCAATATTTGACATAGTGACCTAGTTTTTGACCCCACATGACCCTTTTTCGAACTTGACCGAGATTTCATTGAGACAAACAATTAAGATAAACATTCTGACAAAGTTGCATCAAGCTCGGGTCAAAAATATGGCATCTCGAGTGTACACAAGGTTTTTCCAATATTTGACCTAGTGACCTAGTTTTTAACTTCATGTGACCCATTTTCGAACTTGATCAAGATATAATTAAGATAAACAATTTGACAAAGTTTCATCAAGATTGGGTAACAAATATGACCTCTAGAGTGTACACAAGTTTTTTCAAGTATTTGACCTAGTGACCTAGTTTTTGACCCCACATGACCCATTTTTGAACTTGACCGAGATTATAGAGACAAACATTCTGACAAAGTTTCATCAAGATCGGGTCAAAAATATGGCCTCTAGAGTGTACACACGGTTTTTCCAAAGTTTGACCTAGTGACCTAGTTTTTAACACCATGTGACCCATTTTTGAACTTGACCAAGATATAATTAAGACAAACATTTTGACAAAGTTTCATCAAGATTGGGTCAGAAATACGGCTTCTAGAGTGTACACAAGGTTTTTCAAGTATTTGACCTAGTGACCTAGTTTTGAACCCCATGTGACCCATTTTCAAACTTGACCAAGATATAATTAAGACAAACATTCTGACAAAGTTGCATCAAGCTCGGGTCAAAAATATGGCCTCTAGAGTGTACACAAGGTTTTTCCAATATTTGACCTAGTGACATAGTTTTTGACCCCACATGACCCATTTTCGAACTTGACAGAGATTTCATTGAGACAAACAATTAAGATAAACATTCTGACAAAGTTGCATCAAGCTCGTGTCAAAAATATGGCCTCTATAGTGTACACAAGGTTTTTCCAATATTTGACCTAGTGACCTAGTTTTGAACTTCATGTGACCCATTTTCGAACTTGATCAAGATATAATTAAGATAAACAATTTGACAAAGTTTCATCAAGATTGGGTAACAAATATGACCTCTAGAGTGTACACAAGTTTTTTCAAGTATTTGACCTAGTGACCTAGTTTTTGACCCAACATGACCCATGTTTGAACTTGACCGAGATTTCATTAAGACAAACATTCTGACAAAGTTTCATCAAGATCGGGTCAAAAATATGGCCTCTAGAGTGTACACACGGTTTTTCCAAAGTTTGACCTAGTGACCTAGTTTTTAACACCATGTGACCCATTTTTGAACTTGACCAAGGTATAATTAAGACAAACATTTTGACAAAGTTTCATCAAGATTGGGTCAGAAATACGGCTTCTAGAGTGTACACAAGGTTTTTCAAGTATTTGACCTAGTGACCTAGTTTTTAACCCCATGTGACCCATTTTCAAACTTGACCAAGATATAATTAAGACAAGCATTCTGACAAAGTTGCATCAAGCTTGGGTCAAAAATATGGCCTTTAGAGTGTACACAAGGTTTTTCCAATATTTGACATAGTGACCTAGTTTTTGACCCCACATGACCCTTTTTCGAACTTGACCGAGATTTCATTGAGACAAACAATTAAGATAAACATTCTGACAAAGTTGCATCAAGCTCGGGTCAAAAATATGGCATCTCGAGTGTACACAAGGTTTTTCCAATATTTGACCTAGTGACCTAGTTTTTAACTTCATGTGACCCATTTTCGAACTTGATCAAGATATAATTAAGATAAACAATTTGACAAAGTTTCATCAAGATTGGGTAACAAATATGACCTCTAGAGTGTACACAAGTTTTTTCAAGTATTTGACCTAGTGACCTAGTTTTTGACCCCACATGACCCATTTTTGAACTTGACCGAGATTATAGAGACAAACATTCTGACAAAGTTTCATCAAGATCGGGTCAAAAATATGGCCTCTAGAGTGTACACACGGTTTTTCCAAAGTTTGACCTAGTGACCTAGTTTTTAACACCATGTGACCCATTTTTGAACTTGACCAAGATATAATTAAGACAAACATTTTGACAAAGTTTCATCAAGATTGGGTCAGAAATACGGCTTCTAGAGTGTACACAAGGTTTTTCAAGTATTTGACCTAGTGACCTAGTTTTGAACCCCATGTGACCCATTTTCAAACTTGACCAAGATATAATTAAGACAAACATTCTGACAAAGTTGCATCAAGCTCGGGTCAAAAATATGGCCTCTAGAGTGTACACAAGGTTTTTCCAATATTTGACCTAGTGACATAGTTTTTGACCCCACATGACCCATTTTCGAACTTGACAGAGATTTCATTGAGACAAACAATTAAGATAAACATTCTGACAAAGTTGCATCAAGCTCGTGTCAAAAATATGGCCTCTATAGTGTACACAAGGTTTTTCCAATATTTGACCTAGTGACCTAGTTTTGAACTTCATGTGACCCATTTTCGAACTTGATCAAGATATAATTAAGATAAACAATTTGACAAAGTTTCATCAAGATTGGGTAACAAATATGACCTCTAGAGTGTACACAAGTTTTTTCAAGTATTTGACCTAGTGACCTAGTTTTTGACCCAACATGACCCATGTTTGAACTTGACCGAGATTTCATTAAGACAAACATTCTGACAAAGTTTCATCAAGATCGGGTCAAAAATATGGCCTCTAGAGTGTACACACGGTTTTTCCAAAGTTTGACCTAGTGACCTAGTTTTTAACACCATGTGACCCATTTTTGAACTTGACCAAGGTATAATTAAGACAAACATTTTGACAAAGTTTCATCAAGATTGGGTCAGAAATACGGCTTCTAGAGTGTACACAAGGTTTTTCAAGTATTTGACCTAGTGACCTAGTTTTTAACCCCATGTGACCCATTTTCAAACTTGACCAAGATATAATTAAGACAAGCATTCTGACAAAGTTGCATCAAGCTTGGGTCAAAAATATGGCCTTTAGAGTGTACACAAGGTTTTTCCAATATTTGACCTAGTGACCTAGTTTTTGACCCCACATGACCCATTTTCGAACTTGACCGAGATTTCATTGAGACAAACAATTAAGATAAACATTCTGACAAAGTTGCATCAAGCTCGGGTCAAAAATATGGCATCTCGAGTGTACACAAGGTTTTTCCAATATTTGACCTAGTGACCTAGTTTTTAACTTCATGTGACCCATTTTCGAACTTGATCAAGATATAATTAAGATAAACAATTTGACAAAGTTTCATCAAGATTGGGTAACAAATATGACCTCTAGAGTGTACACAAGTTTTTTCAAGTATTTGACCTAGTGACCTAGTTTTTGACCCCACATGACCCATTTTTGAACTTGACCGAGATTTCATTAAGACAAACATTCTGACAAAGTTTCATCAAGATCGGGTCAAAAATATGGCCTCTAGAGTGTACACACGGTTTTTCCAAAGTTTGACCTAGTGACCTAGTTTTTAACACCATGTGACCCATTTTTGAACTTGACCAAGATATAATTAAGACAAACATTTTGACAAAGTTTCATCAAGATTAGGTCAGAAATACGGCTTCTAGAGTGTACACAAGGTTTTTCAAGTATTTGACCTAGTGACCTAGTTTTTAACCCCATGTGACCCATTTTCAAACTTGACCAAGATATAATTAAGACAAACATTCTGACAAAGTTGCATCAAGCTCGGGTCAAAAATATGGCCTTTAGAGTGTACACAAGGTTTTTACAATATTTGACCTAGTGACCTAGTTTTTGACCCCACATGACCCATTTTCGAACTTGACCGAGATTTCATTGAGACAAATATTCTGACAAAGTTTCATGATGATTGCATCAGAAATGTGGCCTCTAGAGTGTACACAAGCAAAAGTTAACGGACGGACGACGGACGGACGGACGACGGACGACGGACGACGGAAGACGGACAACACACCATCCCATAAGCTCTGCTGGCCCTTGGCCAGTAGAGCTAAAAATGAATTAGCTACAGATTTAACAAAGGAAAATACAATATAGCATTTTTCAACAAATCAAAGGCCATAACTCTGTCGCTACTAAAAAGATCTAGCTGGTATTCGAACCTGTCCAAGATTTCATTGATATACCGCGATTTGCACAACTAGACATCATACTAAGGCTTCCTGCCAAATTTCGTAGAAATCCAACAAGTCGTTTTGGAGAAGTAGCGCCGACAAGAAATTTAAAGTAAAAATATCAATGGGCCATAACTCCGTCAAAAATCAGCAAACTGGAACAAAAGCGCAATATGCATAACTGGACATCTTACCGATGCTTCCTGCCAAGTTTCGTCGAAATCCAACAAGGCGTTTAGGACGAGTAGCGCCGACAAGAAATCTAAAGTAAAAATGTCAAGGGGCCGTAACTCCATCAAAAATCAACAAACCGGAAAAAAATGCAACAGGCACAAACAGAAATCATACCAATACTTCCTGCTCAGTTTCGTCAATAAAAAAACTGGTCTGAACTGGTTGGTTTTCGAAATTGTCTGAGCTTTCATTGATATTAACAATCTGGTCAAGTTTGGTAAATATCAGATGAAAAATGAAGGTCCTATCATATTAACGAGGCAAAATGTAGCATTTTTAACAAAATCAAGGGCCATTACTCCGCTGTTACTGGTTTGATCTGGCTGGTTTTCGAACTTGTCCGAGCTTTCATTGATATTAACAATCTGGTAAAGTTTGGTAAAGATCGGATGAAAAATGAAACCCCTATCATCTTAACGAGGTAAAATATAGCATTTACAACTAAATCAAGGGCAATAACTCCACTTTTACTGGTCCGATCTGGCTGGTTTTCAAACTTGTCCGAGCTTTCGTTGATATTAACAATTTATTAAAGTTTGGTAAAGATCGGATGAAAAATGAACGCCCTATCGTCTTAACGAGGTAAAGGTTAACGACAACGGACGGACGGACGACAGACGAAAAGTGATCCCAATAGCTCACCTGTGAGCCTTCGGCTCAGGTGAGCTAAAAATGAAGTAGCTACAGATTTAACAAAGAAAAATACAATATAGCATTTTTCAATAAATCAAGGGCCATAACCCTGTCGTTACTATCAAGATCTACCTGTTTTTCGAACTTGTCCAAAAGTTCATTGCTATGTACGGTGATTTGCACAACTAGATACCTTACTGACGCTTCCTGCCAAGTTAAGAATTGAATTGAATTGGATTTTATAGTCGCACCAACAGCTAAGGTCATATGGCGTCTTTCCAGCTTCCATTGGTGGAGGAAGACCCCAGGTGCCCCTCCGGGCAGTTTTCGTGCACGGGCGGGCACCTGGGTAGAACCACCGACGTTCCGCAAGCCAGCTGGATAGCTTCCTCACATAAAGATTCCTAGGCCCCTGAGGGATCGAACCTACAGCGGTGAGGGGCAAGTGATTTCAAGTCAGAGACGTTAACCACTCGGCCAAAGACTCCCCGCCAAGTTAAGAAAAAAAAAAGTTAAAAATGAAATAATCATAATAATAATAATACTGGGGGAAAAAAATATTTAAAGAAAAAAACAAATTAAAACAATAATAATTATAATTGAACAATTCTGTGTAAGTTTGGTTAAGATTGCTCAAGAAATGTGGCCTGTATCGGGTTAACAACATGTAAAACTGCATTTTTGTTAATTCAGGGGCCATAACTCTGGTGTCACTAGTCCGATCTTGCCCATTATCAAACTCGTCCAAGATCTTATGGTCATATATAATCTTTGCAAGTTTGGTTAAGATTGCCCAAGAAATGTGGCCTCTGTCGTGTAAACAAGATGAAAAAGTGCATTTTTTGCTAATTCAGAGGCCATTACACTGGTATTACTGGTCCGATCTGGCCCATTATCGAAGCCCATTATCGAACACGTCCAAGATGGGCATATACAATTTGTGTAAGTTTGGTTAAGATTGCTCAAGTAATGTGGCCTCTATTGTGTAAAAGTTGACGACGGACAACAGAAGACAGACAACAGACGATGGACGAAGAGTGGTCACAATCATAAGCTCACCCTTGAGCACGAAAGGTGAGCTAAAAAAACAAAACAAAAACAAATTAAAAAATAAAAATTAAAAAAATTAAAAAATTAAATGAAACAAATAATTAAAACAATAACAATTAATAAAAAAACCTGTGTAAGTTTGGTTAAGATTGCTCAAGAAAAATGGCCTGTATCATGTTACTGCATTTTTTGCTAAATCAGGGGCTATAACTCTGGTGTTACTGGTCCGATTTTCCCATTATCAAACTCTTCCGAGATTGCTCAAGTAAGGTGGCCTTTATCAAGTAAACAAGCTAAAAAATTGACGACAGATGACAGACGCTGGACGAAGAGTGGTCACAATAGCTCACCCTTGTGCTCAGGTGAGCTAATAAATCCCCAAAGCCTGGCAGGCAGGTTTCCCCACCCCTCGGTTTTCACATAAATGATACATAATAGATGGTTTAGACTGGTTTTTGGCCTGGCGGCTCTGGTAATGTTTATAATGACCACACGTTTTTACATTTCAAGATTTTATTAAGACTTGATTTTTATAAATTTACTCCACTTACAAGCTATTTAATATGAACTTGGTGAACATTTTTAATGTTTATCAATTAATTATATTTATTGAATTTAAAGTAAACAAATATGTACATTAAAATGTCAAACTTTATGAATATGTTCATTTTCATTAATCATCTGATGTTAAATTAAGAGTTTGATGGTGGCAGCTACTAATTAAGTGATTTAGTTATGGGTCAATAAGTACATAACTTAAAATTGTGGGAGTTTCTTGCAATGGCATGAAGGAAGTAGGGTGACTAAATTATTAAAATATGCGTATTAATATCAATGTTTTTACATGGAAGTGGAAGTTACAAGTTATTGCATCAAATATTTACTGGGATAGTTTTGTTTATGATTTTATGTATTTTTGATTTTAAAACAGTTAATATTAATATACATGCCATTGCACATAAGTTTTTTATTAGATTAATGTTACACCTCAAATACTTTCCACCTAATATAATTTCATGAGTACTCACATACACAAGAGGGTGAATAAATAAGGCCCAAGGTGTCTCCTGCATGTATATCTCCGTTTAAACGCCCATTGGGGCGATGCATTTTACACAAAAGGGGGTGGTGGGGATGGAGATATACAGTAATTGCTTCTTACGAAGAAGGGATTTATTATGGAGGGAGCATTTATACGGAAGTATATGGTAATCTGACAAAAATGGGTGTTAAACAACAAAATTTGCAATTGTGAAGGTGTGAAGACTATGTCCATTCTGTGTATGTTAACACAATGTAAATGAATTGAATTGAATGTTGTTTAATGGCTCATCAACACAGTATAGGTTAGTTAGAGCCACCCCAGAGAGAGGGGAAGGATACATAGGAATCCAGGAACCTGCCCTACTCTTATTATCGAAAAGATTCCTATGGTTCTTTAACGTGCTCGGAGGATAGACCGATACACGGGACCGCCCGGTTTACGTCCCCATCCGACGGACGGGGCTAAGGGAAAGTGTCTTGCCCAAGAACAAAATGTAAATGAAGAATATATCTGGAATATCTAGAATATTCATTCTTGTTGGCACCATAGAGCCTTTCTTGTATTACTGTGCAGTTAAATCAAATTCAAATCTACTCAAAATGTAATTAAATTGTGTAGTAGAAAACACTTTGTGTCAGAATACCAAAACATAAATTTCACATTAAAATCGTAGCAATTTATGGCAATTTTGCAATTAAATTTTGTTGAACTTGTTTGAAGTTTGTTTCCAATTTTCAAGGAAATCGTAACAACAGTCGTAGGAAACTATGTAAAGCCTAATTTTACCAGTTATTAACCTAAGATAGAAATATAATAAAAAATATTTTGAATAGTTGGTATAGAGTTCTCCAAAATATGTTAACACTGTATAACCCTTCTGAGAACTGCTTCAATATAGTTGTATCCCACATAATAAGTAATTCATAACTTGCAAATAGTTAGATAACCTCGGCCTAATTTTATTTTGGAATAAAATTATATATAACAATTAAAACTACCATACAGCAACTTGATGGCACGCCATCGCATATCGTCACATTTTTTAATCAGTGACATGCATTTACACGTGCAGAATGTTACACGTGCAGAATGTGCCTACATCCTTCGTACCGGCAGAAATGCAGAGCCCTGCATATTATTCTGGTTTGACATGGTGAGCCTTTTATGGTTTAAAAAAGGCTTCTTTTTTTCATACATATATATAATTTATATTTTTACATTTGTATAATACATACCATCAATTGTGGACATCCCAGCCTACGGAAATAGTTTGATGCCAGTTTGAAAGCTGCCAACAGTGTCCAGAGGGTCCAACACCAACTTCAAGAAGGGCTAAGACGCAATGACCAGACTACCTGGAAAGTTCAAGAGTTTTACATGACAAAATGAAGAATTTGACCACTCTGCCAGGAATTATTTCAGTGGTCCTATCATGACAACAATGCTTGGTTGGATGAATGGTGTTGTACGTTATTTTCAGCGCATTTTAGGCTACATATGACGTTCAATTATGATGGAGGCAGACCACCCACTTTTTTCCTGGGTAGAACAAGTACTTTTATACCTCCTGCATCCATAAGAATTGACACTTTCTCACGTTTAAGTCGAGCTCCCAGTGGGATTCCAACCCGCAGGGTGAAGGTTTCAAACTCCTTACCATCCCGGCCACGGATGCGCTATCATGTCAACAAGAACAACCGTGAAAAGGAACTTATGTAGGAAGCCGTATTCAAGTGGACGGGTGCTTTCAAATTGATGTTTCAAATTCTCAAACAAATGCTAGAGTAAGAGTACAAAGAGCTTTTAAAAAGGTACTTTACCCGAACAATGACATCTCAAAATCCAGTTATAACTCCATATTTACCTAACAAAGTCATCAAGTAGATATCTCATTCAATTCATTCTTAGATAATATCATCCCCGCAAAACTATAATGGAAAAACAAACATCCCCTGTCGCTTTCTTTCGTTTTCTTTCGGGTACAAGTGCGACAAAATGAGACGCAAGCTTTCATAATGTCACCACAAATCAAGAAATGACTAAAAAGAAATTCAACAAAATGTTGTACCCTTACAATTTTACACAAATACTATTCTACAATATAATCGAGGTTACAATTAATTAACCTTTTTAAATGATCGCTATTGAGAATTTTGACTCTATTTGTCCATTATACACAACATGGTGAAATTGCTATAATAAAAACCATTGGGTACCATTTACAGAAATCGCGCTCCATTTTACCTTATTAATCAATGACAAAAATGAATTACAAGAATGATCAAAATCATACTTTTGAACAATTAAGTAAACTAGAATCTATTTTTGCTGCTATTTAATAAGGTTTAATTGTAAGGAACAAACTGACACATATGGTAAAGCCTTTAGCATTTTTTTTGTGCTACAAATTTTTAAGTGTCGGGAAGTAATTCAAATTATGTTGACCACTAAATAAACATGTGGGCTTAATAAGGTACTGAAAACAGCAAATCCTTAAAAGTTGTCAAAAATTGTGTAAACAAATAAAGGGGTTGACAATGAAAGTGTAAACATATTTGGCCACATAAGCAACCAATGTATACTTAATCAATACGTTAAGGTTATAATAATTAATGGATACTTAAGTGTATTAATCCAGTATCACTTTAAACCTGCTTGCATATAATAAAAAGAAATTAAAAATAAATAAATAATTGATTGCGTCTTCTTTTTCCTACCAAATGTTAAAATATATTATTGGTGCGATATTATTAACAGTTAAGGTCATTTCACATATGCACTGAAACCGAAACGAAACCCAACCGAAAAAATTAGGATGTACTACCGCAAACGAGGGTTTCCACATATACGCCGAAACCGAAACCGAAACCGAAACGAAGGCGAAACGAAAACATGCACCAATTGGATTTCTGATTTTTTAGGATTCAGTCTCAAATAGGTCGCTATTTGTAGATTCAGATCAAAATTCTGCTTTCATGTGAAAGCACTGGCCGATTAAAAAACGACAAAAAACAGCTTCGGTTCGGTTCGGTTTCGTTTCGGTTTCGTTTCGGTTTCGGTGTATATGTGAAACAGCCTTTAGCAATATATAAAAAACAATTTGTTTGAAACTATTCTAATAACTAATATTAACGATTGCAAAAATGAAAGTTATGCTGAAAAAATAACGGCACACATTGAGTTTTTAAGATTGCCGTGTGTCCCTGTATAAGCTGTGAGCTGTATATATATTATGTTTGCTATCATTATAAATACAATACTGTTTCTAGTGTCCCACATCACATAGATACTGTAATTATTAAGTGGGGTCCATGTTTAAGCCAAAGAGTTTTCATCATTTTGACAATAAAAACAGTAACATAACATTATGTCTCATTTTTGATAGGGTTTTCTCCATGTAAAAAGATCATTGCTGCCAGAAAAGCAGAATATTAGGAAATCTCAATTAACTTTAGCTATAATAGCAGGACTGTAGACAGATGATAAGTCCTGGCTATAATAGCAGGACTGTAGACAGATGATAAGTCCTGGCTATAATAGCAGGACTGTAGACAGATGATATAATAGCAGGACTGTAGACAGATGATAAGTCCTGGCTATAATATCAGGACTGCAGACAGATGATAAGTCCTGGCTATAATATCAGGACTGCAGACAGATGATAAGTCCTGGCTATAATAGCAGGACTGCAGACAGATGATAAGCAGGACTGCAGACAGATGATAAGTCCTGGCTATAATGGCAGGACTGCAGACAGATAATAAGTCCTGGCTATAATGGCAGGACTGCAGACAGATGATAAGTCCTGGCTATAATAGCAGGACTGTAGACAGATGACAAGTCCTGGCTATAATAGCAGGACTGTAGACAGATGACAAGTCCTGGCTATAATAGCAGGACTGCAGACAGATGACAAGTCCTGGCTATAATAGCAGGACTGCAGACAGATGACAAGTCCTGGCTATAATAGCAGGACTGCAGACAGATGATAAGTCCTGGCTATAATAGCAGGACTGCAGACAGATGATAAGTCCTGGCTATAATAGCAGGACTGCAGACAGATGACAAGTCCTGGCTATAATAGCAGGACTGCAGACAGATGACAAGTCCTGGCTATAATAGCAGGACTGTAGACAGATGACAAGTCCTGGCTATAATAGCAGGACTGCAGACAGATGACAAGTCCTGGCTATAATAGCAGGACTGCAGACAGATGACAAGTCCTGGCTATAATAGCAGGACTGCAGACAGATGTTAAGTCCTGGCTATAATAGCAGGACTGCAGACTTATGATAAGTCCTGGCTATAATAGCAGGACTGTAGACAGATGATAATACCTGGCTATAATAGCAGGACTGTAGAAAGATGATAAGTCCTGGCTATAATAGCAGGACTGTAGACAGATGATAAGTCCTGGCTATAATAGCAGGACTGCAGACAGATGATAAGCAGGACTGCAGACAGATGATAAGTCCTGGCTATAATAGCAGGACTGCAGACAGATAATAAGTCCTGGCTATAATAGCAGGACTGCAGACAGATGACAAGTCCTGGCTATAATAGCAGGACTGTAGACAGATGACAAGTCCTGGCTATAATAGCAGGACTGTAGACAGATGACAAGTCCTGGCTTTAATAGCAGGACTGCAGACAGATGACAAGTCCTGGCTATAATAGCAGGACTGCAGACAGATGACAAGTCCTGGCTATAATAGCAGGACTGCAGACAGATGATAAGTACTGGCTATAATAGCAGGACTGCAGACAGATGATAAATCCTGGCTATAATAGCAGGACTGCAGACAGATGACAAGTCCTGGCTATAATAGCAGGACTGCAGACAGATGACAAGTCCTGGCTATAATAGCAGGACTGCAGACAGATGACAAGTCCTGGCTATAATAGCAGGACTGCAGACAGATGACAAGTCCTGGCTATAATAGCAGGACTGCAGACAGATGATAAGTCCTGGCTATAATAGCAGGACTGTAGACAGATGATAAGTCCTGGCTATAATAGCAGGACTGCAGACAGATGATAATACCTGGCTATAATAGCAGGACTGTAGACAGATGATAAGTCCTGGCTATAATAGCAGGACTGTAGAAAGATGATAAGTCCTGGCTATAACAGCAGGACTGTAGACAGATGATAAGTCCTGGCTATAATAGCAGGACTGTAGACAGATGATAATCTGAAATTTTGCTAGGATCAATTAGACATCAAGAGCAACATTCCTGTTAAGTTTCATGAAAATCCGTCAAGTAGTTTCAGAAGAGTAGTCGCTACAAGTTTTCATTATATAACTCTATGTAAACAAAGATGGCCGCTGGCAGCAATGTTTAACGTCGAATCAAAACGATTTTCGACAAGGACCAACATCATGTCATGCTGATCATTTTAGAAAAAGTCCCATATCAATATCAATTAGAGTTTTCAAGAAGAAGTCGCTACAAACTTGTTTTTTAAAAAACTATTTTTAGATTTGGCGGCCATCTTGGATTTCACATCAACATGAATGTTTGCTAGGATCAACAAGACTTCATGGGCAACATTTCTGTAAAGTTTCATGAAAATCCATTCAGTAGTTTCAGAGGAGTAGTCGCTACAAAAAAATGTTTACAGACAGACGGACAGTCGGACGACGGACACCGCACCACGGCATAAGCTCTGCTGATCTCTGATCAGTAGAGCTAAAAATGAAGTAGATACAGATTTAACAAAGGAAAATACAATATAGCATTTTTCAATAAATCAAGGGCCATAACTCTGTCGCTACTAACAAGATCTAGCTGGTTTTCGAACTTGTCCAAGATTTCATTGATATACAGCGATTTGCACTGCTAGAAATCTTACCGATGCTTCTTGCCAAGTTTCGTCGAAATTCAACAAGTTGTTTAGGAGGAGTAAGCGCCTACAAAAAATTTACAGTAAAAAAATAAATGTCAAGGGGCCGTAACTCTGTCAAAAATCAATGAACTGGAAAAAACACAATATGCACAACTAGACACCATACCAATGCTTCCTGCTAAGTTTCGTCAAATCCAAAAAATGATGACCACAAAAAAATTTGAAAAAAATATATATACATTAAAAAAAATTATAATAATAAAAGACGAAGTTAAAAAAAAACAATAAAAAAAGGGAAACAAAAACAAAAAATAAAAAAAAATGTGTAAGTTTGGCTAAGATTGCTCAAGAAATGTGGCCTTTATTGCGTAAACAAGATGAACAACTGCATTTTTTTCTTATTCAGGGGCCATAACTCTGGTGTTACTATTCTGATCTGGCCCTTTATCGTACTCTTCCGAGATCTTGTGGTCATATACAATCTGTGCAAGTTTGGTTAAGATTGCTGAAGAAATGTGGCCTCTAACTTGTAAACAAGCTAAATGTTGATGACTGATTTCGGACGACAGAAGACGGACACCAGACGCCTGAAGAAGAGTGGTCACAATAATAGCTCACCCTAAAAAAAAGAAAAGAAAAAGGTAAGTATGTGTATTGTTTGAATGGCGTTTTAAGTCATTTTTAGCACATGTTAGGCCAGATAATTTGTATGATGGTTGATTTTTTGTGGTAGAGGCAGACCAACCCATTTTTTGTGATAGAGGCAGACCACCCCATTTTTTGTGATAGAGGCAGACCACCCCATTTTTTGTGATAGAGGCAGACCACCCCATTTTTTGTGATAGAGGCAGACCACCCCATTTTTTGTGGTAGAGGCAGACCAACCCATTTTTTGTGGTAGAGGCAGACCAACCCATTTTTTGTGATAGAGGCAGACCACCCCATTTTTTGCGATAGAGGCAGACCACCCCATTTTTTGTGATAGAGGCAGACCACCCCATTTTCTGGGTATACCGCCATCCATAAGAATCGACATTTTCTTACTTGACAAGATGAGCTCCCAGTGGGAATCGAACCCTCAGCGGTGAGAAGCGAAAAAGTTTTAGACACAGCAACATTACTATCCTGGAAAAGTATTAGTAAACTAGAAGTTGTCATTAGTAAGAACAGATGTCTCCCCCACTGGGGAAAGTGCGATAAATCCGCAAAATTGGAACACGACGATGATATGCGCAACTAGGCTTGGTATTGATCATCCCTTCCAAGTTACGTTGAAATCCGGCCAGGGGTTCAGGAGAATTAGTCTGTACAAAGTTTGTGCATTAAATCTTTTAATTAAAGGGTTATGACTCCACAAAAATCATTCAAACGGAACACGACAATGATATACGCAACCAAGTTTCATTGAAATTCGGCCAGTGGTTGAGGAGAACTATTCAAGTCCGAACAAAGTTGTTGTATTAAAACTTTAATAGGCCTTCAAAAATCATTCAACCACAACACCACAACATATGCGCAACTAGGCTCGGTACTGATAATCATTGCCAAGTTTCAAGGAAACCCAGCCAGGGGTTCAGGAGAACAGGTCCAGACAAAGTTTCTGTACAAGGGGCCATAGCTCCACCAAATACAAAGTTTCACTGAAATCAGGCCAGGGGTTCAGGAGAACTATAGTCCAGACAAACTTTGTGTATTAGGGCAACAACTCTGTCAAAAATCATTCAAGCAGAACAAGGCGATAATATGCCCAACTGGAATTTGTATTGATCATCCCTGCTATCTAGGAATTCAGGAGAACAAGTCTGGACAAAGTCTATGAATCAAAACCTTTAAAGCGCTATAATGCTCTCAAAAGCCATTCGACCGGAACAAGGTAATGATATGCATAACTAGGTTTGATACTGATCATCTCTGCCAAGGGGTTCAGAACTAGTCCGGACAAAGTTTGTGACATACTGACGGACGGACAGACAGATAGGTTACGCACAAAGACAATATGTCTCAACTACACAAAGTTGGGGAGACATAAATACTTAAATACTCATCATTTCTGGATCTCTATGGGTCGAGCCCTGCTATATTAGATGGATCCTGCCAGTGTTCACGAGCTTAACTTTGTTCTCCTTTTTTGTTGCAAAAATTGAAAGGCATTTCAAGAGCTATTGTAAAACCACAGATCATCCACTTTTTTAACTAATCCTTGGTTGAATGGTGTAACATTATATTCAGCACTTTCTCACTTACAAGTTGAACTCCCAGTGGGATCCAATCCTCAGCAGTGAGAAGCAGGAAGGTTTCAATGAACTCCCAATTGGATCCAATCCCCAGCAGTGAGAAGCAGGAAGGTTTCATGGAACTCCCAATGGGATCCAATCCCCATCAGTGAGAAGCAGGAAGGTTTCAGCACTTTCTCACAAGTTGAACTCCCAGTGGGATCCAATCCCCAGCAGTGAGAAGCAGGAAGGTTTCATGGAACTCCCAGTGGGATCCAATCCCAATCAGTGAGAAGCAAGAAGGTTTCATTGAACTCCCAGTGGGATCCAATCCCCATCAGTGAGAAGCAGGAAGGTTTCATTGAACTCCCAGTGGGATCCAATCCCCATCAGTGAGAAGCAGGAAGGTTTCATTGAACTCCCAGTTGGATCCAATCCCCAGCAGTGAGACGCAGGAAGGTTTCGAACTCGGCATCTTCCCCACCCTGGCCACAGAATCATTTGCATACCTACTGGTTGTGATCAAATATCGTTATATTTATGTTAAACCCTTAACCCGCTACATATATATAATGGACTGTTCCTTCTATGAATAAAGCTGACCATTCCATTTATGTGACAAAGGATAGAGTTGGGGAAAATGACTGATCAGTAGCCGGACATAGTAAACATTATTTTTTATGTACAATTTTCAAATTGTATTTGAATAAACAAATATCTTTATAAAAATAAGTTGTAGCTTCATTTTTTCAGCTGTACCATTAGACGACTTCGACAAAACATAAAGTAAGGCAAGTAACTATCTGCAAATTGAAACTGAACGGTGTGTATGTGTAGTCTCCCTTGAATTAACATATTTTTTGCCAATCTGGCATTTAATATTTTTTTCAAGTTTGTGCCATAATGGTTAAAAAAAAAAAAAGGGAATTTTCATGTGCATGCATATTAGCACTTGATTTCCCGGGATGTGTTTTGCTTATAATGGTCATTTAACTAGATAAAACAGGGTGGGTTGAAAGTGTTTGTTAACCTTTTTATTAAAATAAATTCTGCAATTGTCTGATGATAGGGTCTAGAGATTTGTGTCAGGAGCTTCTCCCCCACTTCACAAATCGAGTATCCGCCTCTGAAAGTGTGAATGAAAATTGAGATAATGACTAAACTTATTAAAGAAACTAACCCGCAAAATAAAAGCAAAATTACACAAAAAAAAGTTTATCAAAACTCTATCAAAGTGTTTAGATCATATATTAATGTATATAGGCTTATTACACCTATAGAGGATCTTAAACGAGTTCCCATTTCATATAAGATTTATGAAACGAGTTATGAATTATTTTAATTTTAACGAGCCTCTTGGCGAGTTAAAATTAAAAATAATTCATAACGAATGATTCATGATTCATGATTCCAAGTGTTTAGATCATATATTAATGTATATAGGCTTATTACACCTATATGTTTATTTTTAACATACTCATGACCAACTATGCGTTAAATGATTATGAGTTGGTAACTTTTAATTCAATGCTCCAGCTTTGGAGTCTGGTCTGGCTGGAGCCGTTTATACTGTGTCTGTAGGGTTTGGATTCTTCAAATATGTTAAAGTTACATATATACCTTGTCGTCAGAAGATTTAGAAACGGTGTACATCTGCTGTAAAATCTGACTCTTGATGGCCAGGGATAGGGGCTTTAAATGACAACCGGTAGTAGAAATAAAATAAAATAAAGATAACAAGGAACTCACATCAATCTTGATTTGTTTTTAGACTTGCATTGCACCAATAATACATTAATGATTTACGCATTTGGAAGAACAACAAAAAATGTTTAACTGAAAATTTAATTTAATTATATGCAAACGGGTTTAAAGTTAAAATGACATTTGATAAATAAATTGAGGTGCTTAAATGTTAATGCTCGATACAAACTTCCACATTGCTGTGAGTTCCTTTAAGAAACAATCAGTTGAGCTGAGTTGGATTGAATTGGGGTTTTACAGCGTGCCAACACAAAATGGTTTTATGGTGCCAACAGGAATGACCATTGCAGACCCTGGTGACTCTCCATTTACATCTAATGAAAAGAATGCAGAAGGGGCCTAGAACCTTCTCACCAGCAGTGTTATCGAACACGGTGGGGTGGAGGTGGGATCCTTTACCTGGATAAGCGGTGGTGCTGTACTAACAATCAGGCAATTGATTCTGCAGTTCTGGTAATATTTACCTAAATAGTGATTTGGCTACCACTGCTTGTTGATTCTTAGTGTTGATCCTTATAAGGCAGAGCTGACACTAATGGCATATAGGTCCAACCAAGGCCTTCATCTGTCACCTGCCAATCATGGTCCAACCAAGGCCTTCATCTGTCACCTGCTAATCATGGTCCAACCAAGGCCTTCATCTGTCACCTGCCAATCATGGTCCAACCAAGGCCTTCATTTGTCACCTGTCAATCACGGTCCAACCAAGGGCTTCATCTGTCACCTGCCAATCATGGTCCAACCAAGGCCTTCATCTGTCCCCTGCCAATCATGGTCCAACCAAGGCCTTCATCTGTCACCTGCCAATCATGGTCCAACCAAGGCCTTCATTTGTCACCTGCCATTCATAGGCAATCAATAGTCAATTACAATCACTTATAAACCAATATTGTACACACATAGTTAATATTGGTTAACATAAATTACAAAAATGACAAGAAGTCTATTCATACTAATATGGATAGCAGGAGGTGTACAGTACTGGTTCTAACCAGGAAAAGTGGGTGTGGGTGGTCTGCCTCCACACAAAAATATAAGGGGTGGGGAAGATCTTTAAGGGTTCCAAATTTTGACCCAGGGCTATGTCTTCAGCTCTAGGGGTGGGGTCGGAGTTGGATGGTTGCATCCGTCTTTTCATGCCCAATAAGTGTATAATTATATGGTTACATATGTATATGGTAGGGATCTCAAAGGTTATCAAGTTATGACCTCAAGTTATGACCCCAGGGTCTATGTCAGCAAGGTGGGGATTGACCCCAGGGCAGATGCTGGTTGGATGGCCAGTAAGTATACATATGTCCACAGGGGTGGGGAGAGACCCCGAGTTGTTACTGGTTGGATGACTGCATCCGTCTGTTCATTCCCAGTAAGTGTATATCATTACAATATCCACAACTTTTTCATAAAGTGACAGGATAACAAATGATCCAAGATTGATAAAGATCAAATACAAAATGAATTGAACTGAATGTTGTTTAACAGGTCATCAACACAGTATAGGTTATTTAGAGTCGCCCCAGAGAGAGGGGAAGGATACATAGAAATCCGGGAACCTGCTTTACTCTTATTATCGAATAGATTCCTATGGTTCTTTAACGTGCTCGGAGGGTAGATCGATACACGGGACCGCCTGGTTTACGTCCCCATCCGACTGACGAGGCTAAGGGAAAGTTTCTTGCCCAAGAACACACCGACGGAACTCAGTGGCACCATGGAGGATTGAACCTGGACATTCGGTTACAAATCCGCCGCGATACCGACTGCGCCATGGCAGCGCTCATACAAAATGAAGGTGCTGGAAAATGTTCACAAGGCAGAAAAAGCACTTTTAAGTAAAACGAAGACCACAATTCTAATCCAATCTGGCTGTTTTTCGAACTCGTCTGAGTTTTCATTGATATTAACAATCTGGCCAAATTTGGTAAAAATCAAATAATAAATGAAGGTGCTAGAGTGTTCACAAGGCAAACAACTGGCACTTTTCAGCAAAACAAGAACCATAACTCTGGTGTTACTAAACAGGCTGGTTTCCAAACTTGTCTGAGCTTTCATAGGAGGGATGAATGTGCCATGACATGCGACTGAAATCTTTCTTGAATAAACTTAAGCTGAAACCGAACATGAAATGACCTCACTTGACTTTATCGGGTGAATATTTTATGAAATTATAACGTAAAGTTAACTTGAAAATGTAGAGAACTGCATAGAGACGACAAAAGTGTATCTTTAATAACCCCTTCTTATTTCTATATTGTGTTTTGTTTTCTTTGCCTGAAAATTGTTTCATATTTACCATGTGTGTAAGTCAAGTTCCAGTCAAGTCAAGACCCGTCAAGTTTTGGTAAATCAAGTAACAAGCAAGGTTTGTTGAGTCAAGTCATAAACAAGTTTCACAGACTTACAGCAACTGAGTCAGTCTAGTCAAGTTAAGTCAAGTTGAGTCAAGTTGAGTCAAGTCAACAGTCAACACTAAACTGAAAATTCACCCATATACAATTTACTGATTATATAAATCTGAAATCAGTGTGTTTTTTTATGTGTTTTGTGAATGCAGCCTGTGCCTGTGCCATTGTGAAAAATAGCGGCATTTTTCTAGATACTTTTAATTTCACAGTTTAATATCCCTTGGTTTTAAGTTTTGTTTTTGGTAAATACAGACTAGTTTTAACACCAGCGTATATTATTACTAGTATCCTTACTGGTCTGTATTTACCCTAAAAAAGAAAAAAAAAAAGTTTTATTTTTTTTTGGATATAATTGTGAAAAAAGTATACTTTTTGGCATTGTGAATGGGGCCGAATAACGGCCCCAAATTAGGCATAAAAAAAACCCTGGAAATTAATTCAATATAATAATTTCACACATTCAAGTCAAGTTCAAGTCAAAACAAAGTCAAGTTCAAGCCAAGATTTGATGAACCAAGTAACAAGCAAGTTTTGTTGAGTCAAGTCGTAAAAAAGTTGTGCAGACTTACAGCGACTGAGTCAGTCTAGTCAAGTCTAATTAATTATAGTCTAATTGAGTCAAGTCAAGTCAATAATCGAGTCAAGTCAACACTACACTGAAAATTCACCCATATACAATTTACTGAATACATAAATCTGAAAGTAAATCCATTTCGCACATTTAATTCAAGTTTAAGTCAAGTGGAGTCTAGTTAAGTCAAGTTTTGTTCAGCCGAGTCATAAACAATTGTGTGACCTTTCAGCTGAGTTGGTCAAATCAAAGTTGAGTTGGTCAAATCAAGTCTAGTCATTAGTTAAGTCAAGTCAATAGTCAAGCCAAGTTTAATCCGAAATTAAAATGAATTCAATACAGTAGTTTCACACATTCGACAACAAAATTACAAAACGACATTCTTGACGAGTGAAAAATTATATATATATTATTAAATTACTGTTAGTTATCACGAATCAACTCTGTACATTTGAAGTGGGTGGGGTATGATTCTAACGCAACACATTATTTGATTACAACAACTTCAACAACCGTACTTATAATTACCTTAGTCATGCAGTCTGGATACTGTCCCAGGCCCTTGCATAGTTTCGGTGTGTTGTGGATACATCCTCTCACAGCATATTGGATGTGTTCGATCTCAGACACCAGCAATATTACAAACGTTGCTCACCACTAAGTTACCTGTTGATGTGGTGTAAGTAACGACATTTTGCGGTGGAATAACGACTCGGTGAGTGTAGGTAAAAACATGATTATTTGATTGTTGTTATTTACAGTACATACACACACAGAGAAACAAAGACAGAAACAAACACACACAGAAATATAGTCCAAAGTGTGACTTGTTTTGTCGTGCCCTCAATGGTCTCTTCTCTTGTTGCTCTCAAGTCACTGTGGCATTCTATGCTATTCCATCAAATTGGGAAGAGGCCCTGTCAATTTTGGGGGGAAAATAATGTTTGTTTTTTTTGTAAAAATGTAAAATTTCAATAAATTCAGTAAATATGACAATACTATGCTTTATTTATAATTTCATCCATTATTTATTATAATTACTAACTTCTATGAGACAGAATTGACTTAACAGACAAAAAAAAATTGAATAATTTATGCTTTTTCTCAAATTCTGAGAGAATTATGCCTTCTGATTGGGAAAGATTTCTGCCAAAATTGGGAAAAAATAGTCAAATTTTCAATTTTCAATTGGGAAGAGGCCTTTTACAGGCCTCTGAACATTATATAAGGTAAAAAAAAAAAGAGCCCTATATTGTTTTTTTTTGGTATTTATTTATACAAGAGCGTCTTTGTGTTTTACTTATATTGCCTATTAATGCTGCCTTGTTGGTTAGAGAATAGTTCATGGCGGGGAATTTTTTATTTACACTGGACATCCCGATTTATTAGGATGACAGTAGGGTAAGTGTGAGGTTGAATGCACCCTAGAACCTGGTTTAAACCACCAGCGGCCTTTTTTGCCACTGACCGTTCCAAGGCGGGAGCCCTATGGCAACCCTTTTGTGTTTGTGATGTCTTATTTGGCCTTTTATTCATCTTTAAAGGTGTTCTTTGTTTCTCTGTGAGTTTGTGGTTGACTGTCGTCCGTGAATGTTCGATTTTTATATCTGTATAGCTCAAGACATGTTGTCCACACACTTTCGAACACATGCCTGAATGTTGTTTTTGCTAAAAGTTTGTGGAGGAAATCATAAGCTTTTCTACCCAAACACAATAAAGTGCACAGAAAAATCAAAATGTTAACCGTTCAAATACATTAAATCGCGCTGTGCATTATTTTGAGGAGTAAATGACACTCTCCTAGGCAATGTTTTCAAGTTTATTTCATATCTTTACAATCCAGAATGACTTTGTAGACGTAATTTTGTCATCGTTTTTTGTAACGCCATTGATGTGGTAAAGGTAGACTACTCTGAGATGAAGTAACGTCTCGGGTCAGGTAGCATTTTTAAGAAGAAAAAAAGTTCTTCTTATTCTGGACACAAACACGTTTTTATCGTCCGCATGTTTCGGCATTTGTTAGCTCACCCATATAACGATTAAATTGGTTGTATTGGAAATGCTCACTCCCTTCTTTATGTTCTTATAAATGTAGATTGAGCTGTCATAGACACCGACATGCCTACTGCTATTAATGATAATTTCGGGAGCATTTCTTATGAACGGCAATAACCATACAGTTGTTGCCTGACCTTTTCGAAGGAAAAAAAGTGGCACATCACTAGCGGATCCAAGGGGGGGGGGGGGGGGGGGGGTGGGGGATCCAAGGGGGGAGGGGGGGAATCCGTATCATACATGTATGTCCATGTAACTGTAGATAAAATATCAAACAATTTCGATGCACGCCCTCAGTATACAAAAATTCCTCGCTCGATGCATAATGGCAAATGAGTGGTTAAATTAACGCATTGTTAAATCCTTTTATTTGAAAACGGACCTTTTTACTCTATCAATGCACTACCGCAACCGTTTTGTGAGGCTAGAAACGGACCCGAAAATTGACCAAAATCTTACGCCCCCACTAAGCTGAAATCCTTGATCCGCCCATACATACATCAAGCAACCATACATATATGCCTCTTTTTTCCTTCGAAAAGGTGAAACAACAAATGAATAGTCATTGTCGTTCATGAGAAATGCTATGCTACAGAACATTTTTCGCTAACAGTCAGTATGAACGTTCGTGTCTATGACAGCTCCAGTAGGAACGCCAGCCCTATGGCGTATGAATATTTATCAAACAAGGTCACGTGATAAAATCGATAACAAAATGACATTATTGGGAAAATTTTCACTGGTCAGATTTATACACCTCTTATCTATAAACTGTGATTATGACAAAACACAATCACAGATCGTTGTTAAAGTAATAATATTCACAAACTACATTGGTCGAACATAATTGGTGTACACTTCGTGTAATTCCCATTAATAGTTAAAGGTATTTTTCAAAGGGATGAATTTAGGTTGTTTTTAGATTTAAATTGCCAACAATGCGCTTTTAAATCAAAATCGATTTATTTCGTCATTTTAGAAGCGAGAATAAAAACAAATGCATGTACGCGTAGATAAATCTTTCCTCTGTCCATATGCAAAATTTAATGAAATCGGAGACAACTACTTTTTTTCCCCCAAAATTAACTAACATGACCCACGGACTCAAAGACGGCATAACGCATATACATTTACAGACGCGACCGGGTACACAAGAAATGAAATAATGGAATTATTTCAATACATATATTTCAAATGTATGTATCCATGCATTCAAGATTAAATTTCTGATCTATACATGCTTTTGGTTTATGCCGGAGTGCTCCGAATAGGTTTTAACAAACCAAATTGCAACGGTACGTCGGGAAAGGAAATGAGGATGGTGAAAATATATGTTGCAGTGTTAATTTTCTGAATCCGAAAAAAATGCAAAAAAATGAAGTTTTAACAGCGAGAACGAATTTTTTTTCATGAAAGTGTTCATTGACATGTCGACTATTAAAAACCAAAATTTAAAGTCAATCAGAAAAAAAGTACTTTTTTTTCCCCAAAATTAACAAAGTACACCGTGTTCGCTAAAATATGAACAATCGCCTTTCGAAGTTAATTTACACGTGGGATATAAAACCATGAAATTGTGAAATCCTTTTTAAGAGATATATTGATTTCAACATTGTTCTGTATTTATTAAATTATTAGAGTAGAATGTTCACAGTTTTTTTCAAGGACATCATTACGGTAGTATCCCTGTAACCCCGCCCCTCATCCCACCCCACCACCCTCCATACCGTATTGATTAAGTTGTATATAGCTGCGAATGCGCAGTTGTAATCAAATTCGATTTATTTCATCATTTTAGAAGCGAGAATAAAAACGAAATCATATAGATACATCTCTCCTCTGTATATATGTAGAATTTCAATAAACGGAGACAAGTACTAATTAAGTAACAGGACCGTCCGACCCAAAGACGGCAACATTCATATCCATTAAGGAAAGACGACCGGCTACAAAAACAATTAAATAATTTCGTTATGTAAACACATATATTTAAAATGTATGTGTCCATATAGTTTACACTAATTTTTTATCTATACATGCTTTGGGTTTATGTCAGAGTGGCCAATGTATTTTAACAATGTTGCAACTGTATATCGGAAAATGAAATCATGATGGCGGCAACATACGTTGCAGAGTTAATTTTCGAAATCAGAAAAAGCGATAAACTAATATTAGTTTAACAGGCAGAAAGAATTATATTCTTTTAACTGTTCGTTTAAAACTGAGGGGGCGACTCGAGTTTTAAAGAAAGCAAGATTGGCATGTGTCCCTTTAACCAAGTAAATAAATGACTGACGAGTAACAGACATGCTACTGTCAGTAACAAACATGATTATGTGTAGACTCGAAGATTTCATAACATAAACATGTGGACATGACATTGTGTCAATGGAGCAATTGCCAGATGTGTGGTGTTGTGAAACACTGTACGCGTGAAACCAAAAAGTGCGGGTCGTTTATATTTATAGGGCATATATAGTTATATATATATATACATGTGCGGTGCGTTACGATCTGTAGTATTTGAAAACAGACATATTAAACATTTCCCTGAACATATATAATCATGATAAATACTATATTCATGGAATTATTTTTTCCTGAAAAAAAAATACATGTTTGTTTTCAGCAATTGAAATCTACTATATTCTGCGAATATTGCTACTTTGAAAATTTGAACGTCTGTTTTAATCAAATAGCATGTTTTGTTTGTTTTAATATATATATTTTTTAATTTATGATTTAAAAAAAAAATGGATGATCGGAATATGTCTTAAACACTGTTGAATCCTGTAAATTAAAAAGAAGTGGTTTGGTTCAGAGGCGACAATATCGGTGAACAAAACCACTTGTTTTACCGGATTCAACATTGTGCAAGAAAATATTCATATATTATACCATTAATATTATAACATGTGTGTTGTAACAAATGCTTATCCTTGGATAGTGGACTTGACCTTTTACCTAAAAATCAAACGATCATCCTCTTTCCACTGTCCACCAATGAAGTTTCATGAAATTTGCTTTAGGTAAGAGGAAAAACTGTGTGGGCAATACTTTTCTTTTTCCGTTCATGGTAACGGACCTTTCAAGTACTGACTTCAAAATAAACAGGGATTATCATTTCACCAAAGGCAGTGGAAGTATGAAGTTTTATGAAATTAGCTTCAGAAAGTAATAAAGAGTTTGATTGCGGACACGATTTTTCATGATAAAGTCACTGTGGCGTTGACCTCAGATTTATTGACCTCAATATTAATATGGATCATACTCTTACCAAAGGCAGTCAAACCATGACGTTTGAATATATCAGGGTGATATTGATCTTTGACCTATTAACCTCAAAATCATTCATGAGATTTGCTTTAGGGAAAGTGGACTTAAGTTTACAATATTTTACATTATCATGTCACGGTGACAACCCAGCTAGCAAAGCATATGGGACCCATATGGGTCCAATGTTGTTTTCCATACGGGCCCAATACAGGCTGCCCACATGGGCCCCATACCAAAAGTGCAACCGGGATTAACCTGGGTCCCATGTGGGCAGCCCATGTGGGTCAAAGCAGCTAGCAAAGCATATGGGACACATATAGGGCCCATATAAGTAATCCCACATGGGCGTGCCCAGATATAGCCCATATGGGTCCCATTTACCCTTGCTTTCTGAATGTGGGACCCATATAGGACCCATATGGGTAATCCCACATGGGCGTGCCCGGATATAGCCCATATGGGTCCCATTTACCCTTGCTTGCTGGGAATGACCTTTGACCTAATGACCTCAAAATCAAAAGGCATCATTCTCTCACCAAATGCACTCAAACCATGAATTTTGCTTCTGGGGAAGTGGACAGTGCAGACAAGGTTTTTCATAATCATTATTGGGTCACGGAGCCCTTGACCTTCAATATTTGATATGCACATACTGATGCTTCGTACAAAGTTTCGTCAAAATCCAACAAGTAGCGCAGACAAGATTTGTGACGGACGAACGGAAAGGCCAAATATAATCTGTCTCACCTACCACTTTGTGGTGGAAGACATACTTATAAAGACAATATGTTAGTTCATATGTATACGTTATTAAGCAAATAATTGAGCGAACATAAACTTCAGCATTGACTCTGGACAGTGGTGTACATGGAGTCTTCTTCCACATGACGTGCAGACTGAAAGAAAAGAAAGACATGGAATAAAAAGTTAATATAAGTCGAGCAGAGTATTCAATTTGAATCAGGTGTTGCGATGGGGGGCTAGGGCATGTTTAGGGGAATGGGACAGTTTACAATTTAATTATTGTTTAACGCCTCATCAACACGTTGTTTAGGTTATTTCGAGCCGCCCCACAGAGAGGAGGAAATATACATAGGCATCCAGGAACCCTGCCCTACGCTTGTTACCGATTAGATACCTATGGTTCTTTAACGTGCTTGTAGGACAGACTCCGATAAAAGGACCATCCGGTTTACGTTCCCATCAGACGAACGGGGCTAGCAGGACACATCGAAGTAACCCAGTGGCGCCAGTAAGAATTGAATCCGTGTTCACTGGATTCAAAGCCGATATGCTATAAACGTCCCTTGACCAAAACTGAGGAAATGGCACATCAACATGGGGAGAAAACATTAATATACAACTATTTATTTTCTCTCTCAAAACCTGGTGATGCCCCTAGTTTTAGAAATAAAACATGATAAAATAGGGCAGTTGAGAAGACACTTTTGTAGATGTGTGGTCTGTTCTGATGTGAAAATGTGTAACACAGACACAAGATTAGAAATTTGCTCTGTGTCCCTTTAATAAATTGGGGACCCATCACATAGACCATAATCATATTGTAATTAGTTGATGTTAAAGGGACACACGGCAATCTTGAAGTATTTATCAAGCTTTAACATAAGCATCTCCATTTGTTAACCTTGTAACATTTTAAATTTAAACCTGCTTGCATTAAAAGTTATTTTTGTCTTCGTTATTCTATCAAATATATAGGTGCACTATTATCAACAGTAAGTAATGTGTAAAACAATTTCTTCTGAACTATTCTAATAAAAACTATTTATGATGCACAAATGCAAACTATGCAGAAAAATTAACCGAACTCCAGAGGTTTTAAACAAATAAAAACTGCCTAGTGTACCTTTAACACAACTTGTTTTCGCATGTATCCAGTACATGTAGTTTACATGAGCTCATATGACAATCACGCTGCATTATCACTGAAAACATTGTTTACTCTAACTTTGAACAGCACCGTACAAGCATAACACAAGCTCCATTTAAAGAACTACACAAGTGCAAACAATTTTTTAAAAGGCTCTCACCTCCATATGATCCAATGGCATTTAATACGGCTTGATATTCTGAAGTCGTCAGTATCAATTCACTTAGAGCTGCTCAAGGTCACGATTCACATTTGAGGCCTTTCTGAAAACAACATCAATCCAATGTCAATGATCAAACAGACATAGTTTATCCTTTGTTATACATAATGTAACATATTTAAAAAAGAAAAGATAAAAGAAGAACTAAATTAAATAAAGCATGGATACTACTTGTGCTCAATAACACGGTTAATGTAATAAAAACATCTCCCATCATTCATTATACATGTAAAATATAATGTAGCCTAACTGGAGATCCATTAAAATCATTGTTCCACTTTCACAGCATATTTCCAGCCCATGGAATAGTCATTTCTTTTGAGACACATTGGAGGCAAGCGTAGTAGCTCCACCTCCTTAAAGGCTTTTAAGTGAAGTGTACTTTCTCGAAACTGCGTTGTTTATTTCGCAACAGAAAGTATGTAATAAATGTAAATAAATGTCAATTCAAAATCACTTCCTTGCCTCAAAACTTTACTGTACATAAATATGAATCTGACCGATTTCAGTCAAATGTCTATGGCAGTTTACATTGTTTCAATGGTAGTTGTATCGGGTTATGTATTCACGAATGTGCGAGAAAATGGGAATAACATAACGATATAGAGACAACGCTAACAATTTACATTCATGCATCTGAGGGGTGGGGGTGGGGTGGAGGGGGTTTCTAGTTTCCTTTCCCCTCCTTGTTTTCGGTATGCAAGTTCCATCTACCCCCACACCCCAATCTACCGTACTTGGGTGGGAGCGGGGTGCTGGGGACATTGATAGCATTTCTACTAGTAAATGTTTTATTCCACGAAACGTTCTACAGTTTACTGTACATCCAGTTACTGGAAAGATCGGAGTGAAAAATATGAACTTTCTATTAAACAGTATACGCCACTTTTTTAGGCACTATATTTGGCTAATGTCTAAATATGTACGATCTAAAAGTGGTGTGTACTGTTTATTAACAAACACATTTTAATGACAAAACAAATACCTTGATCATGGACCTCTAGCAGCAGACAGTAATCCCAAATCCAATTTGACCAACATGTCAATTTCACGTGTCAAGTTATGTCACCGTGACCTGTCAGTCACCAACACTGCATTGTGTTGACACATAATGGGACGTTATTTCGTCCGGTAAGGTATTAGTTTTTACATTATCTACGGTATGAAACACTGTACGCGTGTTGTTAGACTCCATAGGTTCCCGTAGTGCTCGCCGACGCAGCGCGCCCAATTTCGGGTGTAAAAAAATGGCGTCTGTTTTAATTGAAAATTCGTAAAATAGTCCGTAAAATACAAAGAAATAGTACATGTTCGCGGAGTTAAAATGCGAACAGAACTGATATGTTATAGGTCCGTGGCGTTCCTACTGCTCAATCTACATTTGTAAGAACGTGAACAAGGAAGAGTACATCCAACGTAATTGTTATATGGGTAACTAACAAATGCCGAAACATGCAGACGATAAAAACGTTTTTATGTGCTTTAAAAAGAAGAGAAAAAAATATATAAAATGCTACCTGACCTGAAACGTTAATTCGTTTTAGAGTACCCCCACCACCTCACTGGCGTAACGAACAAGCTGACAAAAATACGTCTACAAAGTCATTCTGCATTGCAAAGATATTAATCAAAGTTGATTTTGTTTTTTGTGTGTTTGTTTGATGGTTTACGTCATTTTCAACACATGTAAGGTTATATATGACGGTCGATTTTTTGTGGTGGAGACAGATCACCCACTTTTCCTGGGTAGAACCAGTACGATAGAACCAGTTCTGTACACTTCCCGCCACCCGTAGGAATCGACACTTTCTCATAAGTCGAGCTCCCAGTTGGATTCACCGAAACCCACAGTGAAAATCAAGAGTTATAGAAACTGGATTTGAGGTATTTTCTAACGATGTCAAATGCATGTGTGAAGTTTCAATTTATTATGTAAGTAATTTGCGAGTAGGCTTCATACAAACTTTACTCGGATGCAGACAACACTGACAACGATCAAGTGATGACAATAGTTATTTGTTTCCTTCGAAAAAATGGGGGAAATACTGAAAATACAGATTTGCACTTATTCCATTCCAATACTTGCGGTTTCATTCAGGTTCACCTACACTTTCATTATGCTCCGTAAAAAATCCCGGACGTAAAGATCTAGGAAATATTACCGCTCTTCAGTAGACTGATCTACTACAACGTCATTCCAGTAAGTAAAGTAACACGGTAACCTTTGAACATTGCAAAATATGTTTTATACCATTCAAGTTTTTCAGACGAGTTCACTAGGAATTGAAGGTGTAATGCATACTGATCGTCAACTACATGATTCACAGTCTGTTAACCATAGACAAATATAAGGATCAGCTGTCGAACTTGCCTTCATACCACTGCATCATGCCATCGTACACTTGCATCGTGGCTTCATTGACATTTCCTAGCAAGCACCGTATTTCCATGACTTACACAGCATTCCGAAGTAAACACCAATATAAAACTACAATGGGTTCTTTCAATCCTCTTTACAAAATACTGATATTATATACGGAATTGTTACGTTTACCATTTCAATATAGTTTTTTATTAAACATAGGTTTTGATACTGATTTATATTTTCTTTACATTAAGAATTGATTTGCATATTATTTTTTATTTTTTTTTTTTTAATAAACTCTCTACATTTGTTGTACAGACGTTGACCGTTGCATTTTTTTACTCAACAAACATTTACCGTTTCAGTCAACATACCGTCTCCGGTAAAGGATGGTTTAATCAATCAATACGTGAATTTTGTCAACTTTTCTTTTGTAAGACGTCAGTAATATGGTCATTTTTGCGGCGGGGACGGCGGGGACGGCGGGGACGGCGGGGAGCAAACTGCAATGTTAACAGAATGGTATACCAAAAATTAAAGGCTGCGTAGATAAATAGTGCCTACGAGTTTGCATGAACTGAATGTAATGAGAGGAACTGACTTAAACTAAGACGAGCTATGTATGTAACCGGAAAACACTAATATTCCAAAAGACAATATATCTTCTTTTTTTTGGAAAAAAATAGCAAAATATAACAAATTATATTTATACGCATTTTTGAGAACTAATTTTATGGGTATTACTGGTAGAACGTGAAAACAACATGATTATTGCTTTATTATGTATAATTGTATATAGCAACAACTACTTCGAAAGTTTTTTAATGATGAACACGTCGTGTCGGTGAATTATTATTAATGATAAGACGAACTGAAGAAACATGTTTAGACACCACTGGATTGTTATTGTGTTGAATATAGCATATATACAAATCTTGTTATCGTTATATCTCCTGTATTTAAGATCGGATTCGATAAAAACTTTCATAGATTGTAGAGTTCAGGGTCTAGTTGTGCAAGAACAGAAAGGTAGAGGGGCAATGGCAAGAACAACTCGCGTCGGGAGCTATTTCCCCCCTTTTCTATTCATTTTTCCTGCACTTTGTTATTCATGGCATGTTCATCTTATTCAGATTTTGTCCGTTACACAAACCCCGCCGCATTCAGCACTTTCAGTGCTTTGATTTTAAATGGCGTCTGTTATATTTATAACAAATATTTATGTCATACGTTTATTAAATGGTATTTTGAACCAAACATTTCTGCAAAAGTAAAATAAAAGACGTGAGTATCAACAGAGTAATACAACTTGAATACGTATATACCACGGACATTTTACAGTTATTGTCATGATCCTCGTATATTTTAATTTTTACATGTTTAGAGTGTTTCAAAAGAAGACCTCTAATGTGAGAGCATGTTTTGAACACAGGAACAAACGTTGCTTCAATGTATCGAGTCGGTTGTCCCGTGTGATATAATAATGGTTCGTTATAAGAAATCGAGTCGGTTGTCCCGTATGATCTAATAATGGTTCGTTATAAGAAATCGAGTCGGTTGTCCCGTGTGATCTAATAATGGTTCGTTATAAGAAATCAAGTCGGTTGTCCCGTGTGATCTAATAATGGTTCGTTATAAGAAATCGAATCGGTTGTCCCGTGTGATCTAATAATGGTTCGTTATAAGAAATCGAGTCGGTTGTCCCGTGTGATCTAATAATGGTTCGTTATAAGAAATCGAGTCGGTTGTCCCGTGTGATCTAATAATGGTTCCTTATAAGAAATCGAGTCGGTTGTCCCGTGTGATTTAATAATGGTTCCTTATAAGAAATAGAGTCGGTTGACCCGTGTGATCTAATAATGGTTCGTTATAAGAAATCAAGTCGGTTGTCCCGTGTGATCTAATAATGGTTCGTTATAAGAAATCGAGTCGGTTGTCCCGTGTGATCTAATAATGGTTCGTTATAAGAAATCGAGTCGGTTGTCCCGTGTGATCTAATAATGGTTCCTTATAAGAAATCGAGTCGGTTGTCCCGTGTGATCTAATAATGGTTCGTTATAAGAAATCGAGTCGTTTGTACCGTGTGATCTAATAATGGTTCCTTATAAGAAATCGAGTCGGTTGTCCCGTGTGATCTAATAATGGTTCCTTATAAGAAATCGAGTCGGTTGTCCCGTGTGATCTAATAATGGTTCTTTATAAGAACCATGTTCAGCATCGGTTATTCTACTTCTTTTACGAAAAACGTATTAACCAGGTTTTTCTTTGGAAAAGTCTGGTTATTAGAGATTGAACTGTTTGTGAAAATAAAGCACGTGTGTCCCTTTAAACGGGTTTAGGGGGCGCGCACCGTTTGAGTGTGATGTGGTGTGGGGGCAGGCGGTGTGGGAGGGGGTGTTGAGGCGGCCGGTAGGGCCATATTACAGGATCAAACAAATATTACGTGTCTTCAGGGTAAAATATGCCAGGAAATAGGTATGTTAAATAAGTATGTTATTACGTCTCTGAATCAGACCAATAGTGACGCATCTTATAATGATAACAATTGGAGATAGATGTGTTAGTTTTATATTGTATATATTTCAAAGTGATATGGCGCATTTAGGATGGAACTAATGCATTGTTTCAGGAACTTGAACTGTTCGAATGCACTTTAACAACGTTCCTCTAAAGCTCACAGTCTAAATACCTCTTAGGAGATTTGATATAGCAACAACTTATTATCACTAGGTTACTAAATATATATATATTTCATATGCAATAATTTTGTTACAGTAAACATGTTTAGTCACCGTTTGTATTTTACTGTTTTTATTTAAAGCTAAACCATGATATTGCTACATAGAATTCCCGTATGAAAAGAAATGGTTAAAGTAAACATCCAATCTGCTGTTACTGATCGTATATATTTTACTCTTCTTATACAAAGCTTAACCATATTGTGGCATGGGCTCATCTCATCCCGGGGGCGTCCGTGGCCGAGTGGTTAGAGTCTCTGGCTTGAAATCACTTGCCCCTCACCACTGTAGGTTCGATCCCTCAGGGGCCTAGGAATCTTTATGTGAAGAAACTATCCAGTTGGCTCACGGAATGTCGGTGGTTTTAAGCAGGTGCCCGCCCGTGCACGAAAATTGGAGCTGGAAAGTCGCCACATGAACTTAGCTGTTGGTGCGACTATAAAATCCAATTCAATCCAATTCAATTCATCTCATCCCCACCCACTCCTCCCGGAACCCGACTTTTTTATGTACATCTTTATGTTATGTATATGCACATGAACATGCACATGTTTCTATGTTGTTGTTTTTATTCTTACACCATAAATGCCCACCTCAGTCCCCACCTCATCAAGAGTGCATGGTAGTGTTGGAGTCGGGTGGTATTTTTTGTTCACATAATATTCATCATCATCCATTTATTTTGTGGTGTGGGGTGGAAGGAATACCGGGGTGTGGGGGTGGGAGGAATACCGGGGTGTGGTGTGGAAGGAATACCGGGGTGTGGTGTGGAAGGAATACCGGGGTGTGGTGTGGAAGGAATACCGGGGTGTGGGGTGGGAGGAATACCAGGGTGTGTGGGTTGAAGGAATACCGGGGTGTGGGGTGGAAGGAATATCGGGGTGTGGGGTGTGCGGAATACCAGGGTGTGGGTTTGGGGATTACCTGGTGTGGGGTGGGAGGAATACCGGGGTTTTGGGTAGAAGGAATACCGGGTGTGGAGTGGGAGGAATAGAGGGGTGTGGGAGGAATACCGGGGTGTGGGGTTGGGAGGAATACCGGTGTGTAGGGGTGCATGCCGGGTGGAGCCTAATTTTTAAAACATATAAGTAGATATCGTATGCAATGATTGTGGTTAAGTAAACGGACAATAGGTGGTAACTGATCGTTTACATGTTATTGTTCTTATTCCAAGCTCAAAAGAAACTAACCCGCCAAATAACGGCAAAATTAAACCAAATAACCATTTATCAAAACTCATCCAGGTGTTCAAGTCATATAATAATGTATATGTGCCGATTAAAAGTATATGATGGGCGAGACTGGAAATCGCAAATGTGAGGAATAAATGTCTGTAACACCTCATGATAAATGTCTGTAACACCTCGTAATAAATGCCTGTAACCCCCTGTTGGGCATTGTATAACTCAGGCCTGATGAATGTGAGCGTGTATGTGTAGTTCTAAGATGTATAATCTCTTCTATCCACTCGTGTACCCTTGGCCAGCTATAATTATTCACGAGATTTGCGTTTTACTTGTGAAGACACAGACGCACGTTCTCGCACGAGACACGTACGTTTTTACTGTCGCTTCAAACTAAACACAATGAGATGAGGTCCATACGTACTTTCAAATTAGTCTTTAAAAATAGTTTACTTTTGCCATAAACAAATATATTTTGAGGATTATAACCCAACACCTGAGCCTTTATCTTCAAGGTCAATGTCATCATAAAGGTCATAGACTCTCTGACATGCATGGCAGAATGTTGAAAATAAACTGGAATATATACTCATGCCATTAAGGCGACGTATGACATATACTTATATTCTATAATAAACTCTGTTTCGTGTCTGCTCTAGGAATATATCATGGAAGTTTGAATAGAAAGATTCACATTCATTTTGTTTGTTTGTTCGTCTGTACTTACTTTCCGTCTATGTATGCTTCTACCTAGAAGACAAGTAACCTTTCGTCGGGGGATACCAATTCACCGAATTTCTTGTTTTGTTGTGTTTTACCTTTTATCCGCCCCTTCGCCCTCTCCCCCTCCCCACACCACCTCACACACACCCGAGGGGCCCTGGGTGCGGAGCCAAAACTAATGTTGCTCTTGCTCGCCATTATCGTGATGGGGAAATCATACACCATATTTGGTTGAATTCCACTAAGTGGTTAAGGACCATACGTCCTCGATAGCTCAGTTGGTAGAGCTCATGCGACGGTAAACCAGAGACCAGAGACCGTGGCTTTGAGTCCCGGTTGAGACAGAATTTCAGCACTTGTTATACCTGTAAATACAACTCAGTTGGGAGCGTACTAGACTCCTCCACTTTGCAGGACAATAGTACATTCCGTTAGGAATCCTGGCCTTACCAAAAAAGAAGAGGAAGAAGGAGAAGAAAAGAATATGTGTGTTTTTGTTTGACTATATGTGTCTTCTATACAACTGCACTGTGTGGAAATGTTGCTGTCATCAACCTGTCACTCATGTATATGACTGTATGTGTCTTCTATACAACTGCACTGTGTGGAAATGTTGCTGTCATCAACCTGTCACTCATGTATATGACTGTATGTGTCTTCTATACAACTGCACTGTGTGGAAATGTTGCTGTCATCAACCTGCCACTCATGTATATGACTATATGTGTCTTCTATACAACTGCACTGTGTGGAAATGTTGCTGTCATCAACCTGTCACTCATGTATATGACTATATGTGTCTTCTATACAACTGCACTGTGTGGAAATGTTGCTGTCATCAACCTGTCACTCATGTATATGACTATATGTGTCTTCTATACAACTGCACTGTGTGGAAATGTTGCTGTCATCAACCTGTCACTCATGTATATGACTATATGTGTCTTCTATACAACTGCACTGTGTGGAAATGTTGCTGTCATCAACCTGTCACTCATGTATATGACTATATGTGTCTTCTATACAACTGCACTGTGTGGAAATGTTTCTGTCATCAACCTGTCACTCATGTATATGACTATATGTGTCTTCTATACAACTGCACTGTGTGGAAATGTTGCTGTCATCAACCTGTCACTCATGTATATGACTATATGTGTCGTCTATACAACTGCACTGTGTGGAAATGTTGCTGTCATCAACCTGTCACTCATGTATATGACTATATGTGTCTTCTATACAACTGCACTGTGTGGAAATGTTGCTGTCATCAACCTGTCACTCATGTATATGACTATATGTGTCTTCTATACAACTGCACTGTGTGGAAATGTTGCTGTCATCAACCTGTCACTCATGTACATGACTATATGTGTCTTCTATACAACTTCACTGTGTGGAAATGTTGCTGTCATCAACCTGTCACTCATGTATACAGCCACTCATTTCCTCAGTTATTCGTTAAACTTCTCAATGTTAACGAGATTAAAATTGGACTATACGAATCTTACTAAACCCATCAGTCGGGCCTCACTATTTCGATTTCCCAGCAGTTCTGTTCACGCATGCGCAGTTTATAAAAGAAAAAACCCAGTTGACATGGCGCTTACGAGGAGAGCTGTCGTCAGTTCCGTCTATATTTCGTACCTTGTGTGCATTGCAGGTAAAATATTTGTAACATTTATTCATCATTTCATTGACATATGTGTAAGCACATCATACAAATTAACATGCGTATTGGCGAAGCGCTCGAGCTTTCGCTATTGATTCGTGCCTGTGTACATGTTTGACTATTTACCACGTGCATATCTCGCAATTTCGCGCCATATTTCATAAAGTTTTGCTTTTTAATGCTATTTAAATAATGAATTTTCATAATACATCAGATGTTTAAGACGTGTGGTGAGACGTGGTCTTAACTTACTAACACATCACTATTATGTTCGTCTGCACTGACAGAATCGTTGTCCATACAAACAGCAAAGTCTCCTGACCAAAATGTTCAATGTCTGTTGTCCAGCAGTACCCCTGTTACACGTTTTCATGTTTGTTTCACTCATTTCACTCATTCGAGTACTATATATATACCCTATCAAAAGAATCTTAAAATGTGGAGTGAGACTCGCCATGTTCCCTGAAAATATGACCCAATGTTTCCTGAGGGTACCGACCCCCTTTTCGTACGCCGGATTCCGACCCATATTAGCCAGTATTCCGTACGCCGGGTTGTGGTATGCCGTACCGTACGCCGACATCGCAGTTTTTCATACGCGTACACCGTTTTTTCTCAAAAAATATTTTTTTCCATCCAAAAAATTAAATAAATGCTAATTTATGTCTCAGATTGCTGGAAATGCCATTTCAGAGCACCTAGGTTTCAAAATTGTCCGTGGGGGTGGGGGGGGGGGGGGGTGGGGGGGCATAGGGCTCGGCCTCTGCGCGGCCACGCATGGTTCAAATAGTATTCCAGATGCCAACCCTCTGTTAGGGAGTATTCCAGATGCCATGCCCAAAAAAAGCCAGTACTCCAGATGCCAGTGGGGTGGGGGTTGGTATCCTCTTTCCTTGATCCCCAAACATACCCATCAAACATAGTTTGGTCTTTTTCCCAATATTGCTTTTCCAATGTTCCCTTGTTCCCACAAGTATTTCCAATGTTCCCTTGTTCCCACAAGTATTTCCAATGTTCCTCAAAAATATTTGCAATTTGACCTACAATAATTATAGTAGCATTTTAGACACCACTGTCAACACGATTTGTTGACATATTTTTTTCAGAAGGCCAGCAGAGCTTATGGGATGGCCAGGTGTCCACCATCCGTAGGCGTAGTCATCTGTTAAATTTTGCCTTGTGAACACTCTAGCACCTTCATTTATTAATTGATCTTTAAGTTTGAAAACCAGCCAGATTGGATCAGTAACATCAGTCTTGACTAGTTCTCCTGAAATCCTGGCCAGATTTCGACGAATCTTTGCAGAGATGATCGGTACCATGCCTACTTATGCGTTCCGTTGTTGTATTTTGGTTGAAAGATTTTTGGGGGAGTTGTGGCCCTTGAAAGGTTTTAATACACAAATTTTGTCTGGACTAGCTCTCCGGAACCCCTGGCTGGATTTCAGTAAAACTTTGCAGAGATAAGCAGTACCAGGCCTAGTTGTGCATGTCGTCAGTGTTCCGGTTGAATGATGTTTTGCGGTGTTATAGCCCTTTAAAGATTTTGATACACAAACTTTATCCAGACTTATCTCTTCTGAACTCCTGACCGAACTTTGGCGAGGATGATGTATTACAAGCCTAGTTGTGCATATCATCGCCGTTTTCCATTTGAATGTTTTTTGGCAAAGTTAATTATGGCACTTTAAAGATTTTAATACACTTACTTTATACAGGCTAGTTCTCCTACCCCGTTCAGATTTCAACGAAACTTTGCAGGATTTCAATGAAACTTGGCAGGAATGATCTCATTCAGTACCAGGCCAAGTTGCACATGTCATCCAGGGTTCGAATTTAAGTTTGAATACTCGCAAATTGCGTTTTAATTTTGCAGAATGCGAGTTACTTTTTCATGTTCTTGCAAAATTTGGCGAGTGGAAAATATCAGATGTACCGTGTATTATTTATTTACTTTTATTTATTTATTTTTATTGACGTCACTTAAAACACACATGCCAAACTGACTACACTTGTCTGGGCCGAGCGGGCGCAATACGACACATAACCAGTGATCAATTCATTTTGTTAATTTTCGTGAAACATATTGGCTTTCCCCGAAATTCTATAAATAAATTGAAGCGCTATAAATAAATAGAATGGTTGTTAGTGTATTTCGATAAAACTACAATTTCCGGACTAAGTTAGTTAACCGGTCAAAATGATTTGTGAAAAAATATCTCCATCAGGTACTTTGTGATGTCAGTCCAGGGACAGTTGTGGATAAAACGCTAACCGTTCTCTATAAACTTGGCTTTATAAGTTGAACTGTAAAAACAGAAGAACTGTTAGTTAGACACTTTCATTTTTAAAATAAAAACACGTATCAAATCTATTTGAATAAAATTGAAATCGTTACAATGAAAATAGGGAAAAAAATCTTTCCATACCATGTACGTTACCAGGGCTTTATATGTCATATAAAGCCCTGACGTTACCGTACGGCCCGGCCCACGTTTTAGAAGTTATCGTAATCGCTCTTTTTGTCAAAAGGCAAGCATTTTGCGGATAGGGGAATCGATAATGAAGCGAATTTCTGATACTAGCGATGAATTGCTGTCAGACTGTCTTAGACAATCAGCCAGCATCATGTGCTGAGGAAGGTAACTCTAGTAAATCGGCCGCGTGTGGTCACTGCCATGTTTTGGTAAAATAAAAGTTGATAAAATTTTGCAAGTTCATTTTTCATTTTGCGAGTACCGGTAGAAAATATTGCCACTTGCCAAAAATTGCAAGTATGAAATTAAGTTAAATTCGAACCCTGTCATCTCCATGTTTTTGTTGAATAATGTTTGACACAGTTATTGGCCCTTATACACAAACTTTGTCTGGACTTTTCCTGAACTCCTGGCTGTATATCAGTGAAACTTGGCAGTACCAAGCCTAGCCGCTTATAGTTGTCACGTTTGCTCAGAGATCGCCAGAGCTTATGCCGTGGTGTGTGTCGTCCGTCGGTCCGTAAACTTTTGTTTGTAGCAACTACTCCTCTGCAACTATTGGATGTATTTTCATGAAACTTTACAGAAATGTTGCCCATGAAGTCCAGTTGATCCTAGCAAAAATTCACGTTGATGTAAAATTCATGATGGCCACCAAAGCTAAAAATAGATTTTTAAAGAACAAGTTTGTGTAGCGACTACTTCTTGAAAACAGTAAGTGATATTGATATGGGACTTTTTCTAAAATGATCAGCATGACATGCTGTTGGTCCTTGTCGAAAATCATTTTGATTCGACATTAAACATGGCCATCTTTGTTTACCTAGAGTTATATAGTAAAAACTTGTAGCGACTTCTACACAGGAATCAGTGATTTTTTTATGTGTTTTGACAATGCAGCCTGTGCCCGTGCCATTGTGAAAAAAAGCGGCATTTTTCTAGAAATTGTGAAAATTGTAAAATATTATAACAAAAGCGAAATATTTTTTTTTCACCTTTATTTTCACAGTTTAATATCCCTTGGTTTTAAGTTTTGTTTTTGGTAAATACACACTAGTTTGACACCAGCTTATATTAAGACTAGTATCCCAGGCCTTTTTCTACTATTCTCACGACTATCGGACCCGTTCCCAATGCCAAATATAGTTGTTTTTTCCCAATTCTGAAGAAAATTCCCCCTTTTTTGATATTCTTTTTTTTCACAAAGTCAGGTCAGATATACAAATGTTTACAAGGAAATACTATAAAAATAACAATATTTAAATCATGTATCATGTATTGAAACCAGGCAATTAAAACAACCTGATATTTATGTACAACTAACTTATGAAAATTCCCAATATGAGGTGTAAAGCGATTAAATTTTTTCCCAATTGGGCAGGGTCTTTTTCCCAAAATAGGCAGAAAAAGGCCTGTATCCTTACTGGTCTGTATTTAACACAAAAAAATTCAGATGGTGAAATTTTTGGATATAATTGTGAAAAAAGGATACTTTTGGAATTGTGAGATGGGGCCGGCCCCAAACTAGGCATAAAAAAACAACTGGGAATGTTGCTCTTGATGTCTACTCGTAAAATTTCAGGTCGGCCGGAAATTCAAGATGGCCACTACAGCTAAAAATAGATTTTTAAAAACAAGTTTGTAGCAACAACTTCTGGAAAACTATGAGTGATATTGACATGAGACTTTTTCTTAAATGATCAGCATGACATGATGTTGGTCCTTGTCGAAAATTATTTTGATTCAACATTAAACATGGGTCGCCAGGGGCCATCTTTGTTTACATAGTCAAATAACAAAAAATTGTAGCGACTACTCCTCTGAAACTACTTGATGGATTTTCATGAAACTTCACAGGAATTATTGATGTCTAGGTTATCCTGGCAAAATTTCAGTTTAGCCGGAAATTCATGATTGTTGCCATAGCCAGGGATTTTGTTAGGCCCTTTTGGGGCCAAATTTCGGCCCCATCCCATCCCAACCAAAAATATACTCATATTTTCCCAAAATTTCCTCATATTTTCCCAAAATTTCCTCATATTTTCCCAAAAAAACAAATATTTTCCCAAAATACAACTATTATTTTTTTATATTAAATGTATTGGCTGTAAACCAGATATCGTCATTTTTAGCTCTACTGATCAGAGATTAGCAGAGCTTATGTCTTGGTGCGGCGTCCGTCTGTCCGTCCGTAAACATTTATTTGTAGCGACTACTCCTCTGAAACTACTGGATGGATATTCATGAAACTTTACAGAAATGTTGCCCATGAAGTCTAGTTGATCCTAGCAAAAATTCATGTTGATGTGAAATCCAAGATGGCTGCAAAATCTAAAAATAGAATTTTAAAAAACAAAATTGTAGCGACTTCTTCTTGAAAACTCTAAGAGATATTGATATGGGACTTTTTCTAAAATGATCAGCATGACATGATGTTGGTCCTTTGAGAATCGTTTTGATTCAACGTTAAACATGGCTGCCAGCGTCCATCTTTGTTTACATAGTTATATTATGACAACTTGTAGCGACTACTCCTCTGAAACTACTGGACGGATTTTCATGAAACTTAACAGGAATATTGCTCTTGATGTCTAATTGGTTCTAGCAAAATTTCAGGTCGGCTGGAAATTCAAGGTGGCCGCCACGGTTAAAAATAGATTTTTAAAAAGTAAGTTTGTAGCGACTTCTTCTTGAAAACTATAAGAGATATTGATATGGGACTTTTTCTAAAATGATCAGCATGACAAGGTGGTTATCCGAGTCGAACGTTATTTTGATTCGACGTTAAACATGGCTGCCAGCGGCCATCTTTGTTTACATAGAGTTATATAATGAAAACTTGTAGCGACTACTCCTCTGAAACTACTGGACGAATTTTCATGAAACTTAACAGGAATATTGCTCTTGATGTCTAATTGATTCTAGCAAAATTTCAGGTCGGCCGGAAATTCAAGATGGCCGCCAAGGTTAAAAATAGATTTTTAAAAGTTAGTTTGTAGCGACTTCTTCTTGAAAACTATAAGAGATATTGATATGGAATTTTTTATAAAATGATCAGCATGACATGGTGGTTATCCGAGTCTAACGTTATTTTGATTCGACGTTAAACATGGCTGCCAGTGGCCATCTTTGTTTACATAGTTATATAATGAAAACTTGTAGCGACTACTCCTCTGAAACTACTTGACGGATTTTCATGAAACTCTACAGGATTGTTGCCCTTGATGTCTAATTGTTAGCAAAATTTCAGATCAGCCAGAAATTCAAGATGGCCACCACAGCTAAAAATAGACTTTAAAAAATAAGTTTGTAGCGACTACTTCTTAAAAACTGTAAGTGATATTGATATGGGACTTTTTCTAAAATGATCAGCATGACATGACGGTTATTCTTATACTTAAAAATAACGCTGTTTCCTTGTTCTCAAAAAATATTTGTTTAGTAACCACCGTTTTCTTTTTGCATCTCTAATTGTTTGAAATGTTAACTTTTTGTGATTTTCTTCTTTCTTGCTCAAGGGTGAGCTATTGTGATTGCCCTTCATGCATGCGTGTGCATTCGTACGTCCACAATTGCTTAAATATCCTCTGAAGCCGCTTGGCCAATTTTGATGAAACTTCACAGGAATCATCCTTGGGTGGTCTTCTCTCAAGATTGTTCAAATTATGGAAATCCAGGCAGAACTGGTTGCCATGGCAACCGAAAAACAAGCTGGAAAACTTTAAAAAATGTCTTCTCT
This sequence comes from Cyrtodaria siliqua, assembly GCA_037043455.1. Classification (NCBI taxonomy): domain Eukaryota; kingdom Metazoa; phylum Mollusca; class Bivalvia; order Adapedonta; family Hiatellidae; genus Cyrtodaria; species Cyrtodaria siliqua. The sequence continues at coordinate 131,183 of JAWPHD010005997.1, forward strand.
AAAACTACTAGCTCGATTTCAAAAACTGAAATGGTATTTCGGTGACCCTCTACTAAGATTGTTCAAGCTGGGTTTATGCGCCAAAAAAACACCGCTGCCAGTGGGCGGGGCTTATTTTTGCTATATTTCTATACGGAAAACTTTAAAAAAAATCTCGTCTGAAACCGCTTGATGGATTTCATTTCACAGAAATGATGTTTGGGTGACCCTCTACCAAGATTGTTCAAGCCGTGTTGATTCGTCAAAAAACTTAACTGCCAGTGGGCGGGGCTTATTTTTGCTATATTTCTATATGAAAAACTTAAAACCTCTTCTCATCTGAAACCGCTTGATGGATTTCAAAATAATTTCACCGAAAGGATGTTTGGGTGACCCTCTACCAAGATCGTTCCAAGTCTGGTTGATTCATCAAAAAAAATATTTTTGCTATATTATATGGAATACTTAAAAAATCTTCTCGTCTAAAACCACTTGATGGATTTCAAAATAATTTCATAGAAATTATGCATGGGTGACCTATCGAGATTGTTCAAACCGGGTTAGTTCTTCAAAAAACATGGCCGCCAGGGGGCGGGGCATATATTTTAAATTTTGTGTCTTTTCAGGTGCGGGGTCAGGAGGAGCCCAGTCCGAATCTGTTGTCGTGCAGTCAGGTCAGTTGTTGTTGGTTGCTCTGTGCCTTTGTGGGAAGAGGTTGTGGCAGCAGCTGTGGTTCCCCTGCCTTGTCCTTCTCACAATACGTCTGTCGGTATTGTTGAGAACGCAGCTCACTGCCCTTGTCAAAAAAAGCTACTTATACGTACGTTTTGCGTAGCTAAAATTATTTCAAAAGCTATGTAAAACGTTTGCAATAGCTACGTAAAAGCTAGCGGTATTGGCACCTGCATATTTCTTCGTATACCCAGCTTTTGCGCAGATTTTACAAAAATGATGCAAAACATAGCATTAACAAACAAAAGCAAAAGCTGCGTTTTCAAAGGTCTACATTCTAATTTACCTTTAATGTAAAAGCTGCGTAAAACGCAGCTTGAAGGTGCCAATACCGCTAGCTTTTACGTAGATATTACGAAGCTTCTGTGCAAATCTTTGTGAAAGCTGCGTAAATAATGGATTTAAAAAGCTTAGTCTTTTTCAATAAAGGGTTCTCCAAGGGCTATAGTGAAAATCTGAGCAGATATAAATGGAAACGTAACAGCGTTTTTTTACCTTAAATAAATGGGTCCGATAAACGGCCCCATTCTCAATTGAAAAAATTGACAATTTTTCCCAATTTCCAACTTAAAAAATTCCCAAATCGAAGTTGTTTTTCCGTCAATTTTCCTCCTGGGATATTCTCAATATACAAATGTAATAGATCTTCCCAGTTCTGTTTTAGATTAATCTTCTTAATAAAGATTTTTACAGGGTTGTACGTTTCTTCTGCTTTTCTGTGTAAATTGAAACGCAAAACACAGCCTCGTCACCCGAGGACGACGCCATGTTGTTGATGCGTTACAGAAACGCTTTACCGCTTGTATGTTATCGAAACGCTTTACCGCTAGTATATTCTACTATGTAAGAAGCACCTCAGTGGGCGATGGTTTAATACTAAATAAAGGACGAATAACAGAAATAGTCTGGGCCAGGAAACTCTTTCCTCGGTCATGAGAATATGCAGAGAATCGGGTGCAACCCTAAATGACAATGAACTTAACAGCATTGTTAACATTTTCAGGGACAACAAAAACAGGGAAATTATCCTGTAACAATACAGTGAAGTACAATAAAAACTTGAAACCTTGAAGTTGTGAAAATATTTTAATATGTAAATCGTCAATATGTAATATTTCACAAAATACAATTCTGAGAAAAAATGCGAGTTTTTCCCAATTTTGAGAAAATTGAGTGTTTTTTCCCAATTTGACCGGCCACGACCCCATTCCCAAAATGGTGAAAAAAAATGCTGTGTAAATGTGGACAAAATGATGCGCCACGATAAGCACTACAGGTCTTTGACCGCTAGACCATGGAATACATAAGGATGTGATCAATAAGAAACAATCAGTTGATTATGGAGGAAGAAAATGCTTTTTAAAATACTTTTTGACAGCGTCGCCTGTGTTTTTCTGAATTGATAGACCTCAATTTGCATCAAGACGGGCATAATCAATAACTTGCAAGCTTCATTCAGGTAATGCATGTACAATGTTTATCTTCAAAACAGTAAGATGTGCACGAGTAACATATTAATACCTTCACCAATCTCGTTTGCAAAACTGTCAATGTTACAACGAAAAGAACACCCTCTCCTCTTATTTGCAGTTTAATTTAGATGTTCAGTGCTCAAGAAATAGGATAGCCCGACGCCCGGGGCTCCTCGAAATCCATTCCGGGCCTGTCTCATTTCGCAGACGAGGAGCCCGTCGGGCCTGTCTAAAAAAAAAAAAAAAAAAATCCCCAAAAAAATCCCCAATTTTTTTTAAATGGATCTCAAGCTCAAGTTCCTCAAGACAAAATACTCTCATGTGTATTGTGAACTGTGAAAACACTTGCAATAAAGTAATTAAAATGTGTTATACACACATTGAAACAATAAGAAGTTTGAATATTTTGCCTGGCTTCATGTCGGCAGTTTGTCACAACTTTGAGGTCGACAATTGTTGACATAAAACTCATTATTCTGCTATTAAGGCTGTGTTTTCTTTCCTTTGTGATAAGAAATACCATTTTTGTCATTAAAAACACACTAATGCATGAAAAAAAAATCATTATTGATGGTATTTCGATTGAATGTTTGCCAAATGTTCGGGCCGTAAAAGTGTGGTGTCATAGTAGTTCGGATGGTACATAATTTCGGATATATATATATATTATTTTTTTTTTTACATAATCAAATAAGAAAAACTGTCCTTTACAAATACATGTTGGTGGAAAGAAAAATATATATACTGTATATTTATAAATAAGATATAAAGTATATTTCTATTCATTATTTAAGGTGTAAGGAGTTCCTGGAATCCTACTTTTAAATGAATTCTAGTCTAGGCTCCTAATTCTTTACTTGGAGAAAGTGGTGACAAAAAGAAAAAATATAGCCAGAGGAAGCTCTGATAGTCTCATAAAACCTGATTAAAAATTTGGCTCCAAGTTTAGCTCCAGTTTCACTAAGTCGGCTGTGATTATTATCGTTTGGCAAAAGTGCTAGTACTCTCCTTTGCATTGGTTATAAATTAATAAATGTAATATTCTATTCTAACATATTTTAAACGAAATGGTAAATAAGTCCGCTGACCAGGAAGCATAAAGTGGTAGCAAAAAGAAAAATATAGTCAGAGGAGGTTCTGAGCTTGATTAATACATACGTAACAAAATTAATGTGTGCTATAAAAGTGAATAAAGACACATTTCCAATAAGAAAAAAATATTGGACCTTTCCATTTTAAATCAGGGCCTGTCCATTTCAAATCAGGGCCTGTCCATTTCAAATCGGGGCCTGTCCATTTTCAGAAGCAACAAGCCCTGGGCCTGTCTCTTAAAATAATTTTCTTTGAGCACTGATGTTTTAAAACTTATACTGCTTCTATGCTTATAGTTTTGAATACACTTCAAATTAATTGGTCCACATTAGTATGAAGAAGCCCTACCATGAACGTATGAAAATGTATTAAATAGGGCCTACCTCTGATTAAAAAAAAGCACAACATGCATAATTCTTGGTACTGCCAGGATAGGACCATGGTACGGCACTCACCCTTTACAGCCATCAGTGTAATCGTTTGATGGCTTCCAAGGCTCTAAAATGGTTCTTGTGTCACGACAGAAAATATGCTAATCACAGTTTTGTTTGTTTGTAAATATTAAAGTTGAAAGGTCAAACAATTACAGGATTCAAACAATTCAATATAAAGACATAATGGTTTCTTCCTTTTTTGTTATCAGAACGTATACGTTAATAAATGAAATGATTATCGAAACAAAATCTTTTTTCTCTCAAATTAAACATCTATTCAATTTCCCATCAAGCAACACTGGAGCGATGACTTCCGGAAGTCAACTAGTCAAAATTAATTTTGTTATGTTGACAAAATGCAAGGGAAAAACGAACACAGTACCTGTAAGATAATAAATAATTTATCTACAGACATAAAATTATGTAAAATACACTAAAAATTGTTTCAAACACACAAGGTTTTGCTTTTTCCAGCGTTTATTGAGCAAAAAGATTAAATAAAACAACCAGGAAATGCTTGTTGTCTGAAAGTCGGCCATTTGCATTCGTCTGCCATCAGATTCACGCTATCGTGAAATTTGCAAAAAAATATATTTAATTTATTTTATATTAACTTTTTTTTTGTCGGAAACATCCAAATTTACTCTGATGCATTATAATTTAGCATCTGATTTGCCTGGGAAAATAAATAAATAAAAAATAAAAATATTTCCACCCTATACTTGTTATACGAGTTTGGGATTTAGCCAAGGCAATGTCTTAATACCATATTAATTTTTGTTTAAACATTTTTGAATATGTTTTTTTTTAAATACCCCCTGAAACAAATCTCATAAAACTTCATGGGTACACTGCCTGTGATGAGAGGATGATCCCTACTGATTTTGAGGTCAGTAGGTCAAAGGTCTGATAACGAAAAATCTTGCCTGCTCCATAACTCCTCATCTCTTTAAGCAAATCTCATGAAACTTCAAAGATGAACTGCCTGTGGTGAGAAAATGACCCCTATTGATATTGAGGTCAGTAGGTCAAGTTCACTGGGAGCCGATAATGAAAACCTTGTCTGCACTATAACTCCTTTTCCCATGAGGCAAATGTCATGAAACTTCATAGGTGAACTGCTTGTGGTATGAGAGGATGACCCCTATTGATTTTGAGTTATGTTTCCAAAAAATAGAAAAAACACACTGGATCCTCACCCTCATAATAACCATATACATGTATATATATATATATGCATACACAGACGGATACAACCATCCAACCGGCATCTGCCCTAGGGTCTATCCCCACCCATGGGGACATGTTCCAGTGCCATAACTTGGAAACTTTTGAGATCCCCACCCTATACCCATCTATACACTTACTGGGCCAGAACACTTTAATGTGAGTGGGAATTTGTTGATCTAACTCTTATATGAAATTATAAGCTTGTTTGACTTTTGTTTTTATAATCTTTTCGAAGATTATATTAGGCGAGTGTTTCAGAGGCATTAATTTAGCCCTCTTGTTTACATAGAATTTAACAAGTTGATTGCCAAACATCTGTTTTGATACTGATCAAAGAAATATTCACTTTTGTCTCGCCATTTCGAAGAAAAAAAAGAGACATAGGTGTTGCTTTTCCGGCGGCGGCGTCAATATTCAAGTTTTGCGTTTAGGTCATTTTCTCACAAACTGTATGCACTAGACCTTTCAAACTTTGCTTATAGTTGAATCATGGGTGGTACATTGCAACGTGACAAAGCAAATGTGGAAGTGACCTTGACCCTCCAAGCAAGGGCAGATAACCTTATAATTTTTACCTTAAACTTTGGCATATAGGTCACTTTTTCACAAACTGTATGCACTAAGACCTTTCAAACTTTGCTTATAGTTGTATCTTGAGTGGTACATTGCAACGTGACAAAGCAAATGTGGATGTGACCTTCAACATGCAAGAAAAGGGCAGATAACTTTAATTGTTACATTTACATCACTTTCTCATGAACTAGAATTATGTACTAGATGTTTTAAACCTAATTTATAGCTTAATCTTTGGAAGAAAACATATCCTTTTTTGACATAGTTGTGTCTTCGGTAGTGCATCTTTTTTTTGGATGCTTGGATTTCATCTATGACAGTTGTGTCTTCGGTAGTGCATCTTTTTTTGAATGCCTGGATTTCAGCTATGACCTTGACCTACATTTTGGAGCTGATGATTTATAGCTGTACTGCCCAAAGGCCATCATTTTTCATCCGATCTTTACCCAACTTTACCAGATTGTTAATATCAATAAAATATTTTTTGATATATATTTTTTTAATATATATATTTTTTTAATTTCTTTTTTTTTGATATTTTTTTTTTGATATTTTTTATTTATTGATTATTATTATTATTATTATAAAAAAAAAATATTTTTATTTTTTTAATTTTGATTTATTTTTAGCTCTACTGGCCAACGGCCAGCAGAGCTTATGGGATGGTGTGTTGTCTGTCATCCGTCGTCCGTCTGTCTGTCTGTCGTCTGTCATCCGTTAACTTTTCTTCAAACGACTTCTCCTCAGAAACCGCTTGGCTAATTTTGACCAAACTTCACATGGATGATCCTTAGATGAATGCTTTTTAGATTTGTTAAAATTAGGTCAGCGCTACATCCAAGATGGCTGCCATTAAAATATATGGTCGAAACCTTAAAAAATCTTCTTCTCCAGAACCGCAGGACAGATTTCAACAGTTCTTCTTTTAAAATAATCGCCAACGCCTAGACTATCAAGTTTGTTCAAATAAAGTCCCCGGGGTCAAAAATGGCCGTGCCCCGGGGGTCCAAAGTTTGTATATTGAGGTTTTGCATGTTTTTCATATAGACATATAGGAAAAAACTTTAAAAAACCTTCTTCTCTGAAACCACAAGGCACAGAGCTCTCATGTATTACATGTAGCATCAGCTTATGGTCCTCTACTAAGTTTGTTCAAATGGTGACCCTGGGGTCAAATTTGTCCCCGCCCCGGGGGTCACAGTTTTACATAGACTTATATAGGATTTTTTTTAAAAAAATCTTCTCGGAAACTACAACAGCCAGAGGTTTGATATTTTGCATTTACTATAAGCTTATGGTCCTTTACCAAGTTTGTTCAAATGGTGACCCTCGGGTCACATTTGGCCCCGCCCCAATGGTCACATGTTTTACATAGACATGTATAGGGAAAAACTTAAAAAATCTTCTTCTCTGAAACTGCCAGAGGTTTAATATTTTGCATTTGCTATAAGCTTGTGGTCCTCTACCAAGTTTGTTAAAATGGTGACCCAGGGGTCACAATTTGCCCCACCCCGGGGGTCACAGTTTTACATATGATTTTATAGGGAAAAACTGAAAAAAATCACCTTCTCTGGAACTGCAAGAGCCAGAGGTTTAATATTTTGCATTTGCTATAAGCTTATGGTCCTTTACCAAGTTTGTTCAAATGGTGACCCTCGGAGCATATTTGACCCCGCCCCAAGGGTCTCATGTTTTACATAGACATGTATAGGGAAAAATTAAAAGAATCTTCTTCTCTGAAACTGCAAGAGCCAGAGGTTTAATACTTTGCATTTGCTATAAGCTTATGGTCTTTTAACCAATTTGTTCAAATGGTGACCAATTGGTCACATTTGGCCCCAACCTGTGGGTCACAGTTTTACTTAGGCTTGTATAGGCAAAAACTGAAGAAAAAAAAGTTTTCTCTGGAACCACATTGCACAGAGCTCCCATGTATTATTTTGCATCTGATCTTAGTCAAACATTAGGAGATTTTATGGCTTTCTTTTATTTATTTTTTTAAATTTTTTTTTATTTTTTTTTTTAGCTCTATGTTGGACCAGTCGGACCAGTAATAGAGGAGTCATGGCTTTTGATTTAGTTAAAAATGCTATATTTTGCCTCGTTAATACGGTAGGGCCTTTATTTTTCATCTGATCTTTACCAAGCTTTACCAGATTCTTTAGTTATGGCCCTTGATTTAGTCAAAAAGCTGTTTTTTTGTCCGTAACTTCCAATAAAACATAAATGGCAGTCACTCGCTTCATTGATGTTATAAGAGCCATGTTAGCCAGTAGAGCGTCCACAGGCCCTCTTGGGCTTCTTGTTTATTTTTGTTTGAATATTATATAATTTTTTTGAATTTTCTTATTCCATTATTTTTTAAAAAAAATGTTTTGTTGGTGTTCGGGATGGTTAACATTTTGTGCTGTTGATTTTATGAATATTGAGTTCTGCTCAACCCGGGGCTAGAGGGCGTGAGCGGTAGCTAGCAGAGATGCCAACCACTACGATTTGTCCGTATTTTATACGAATTTCTATTCCATTTACCCCACTACGACCAGTTTGCATGCAACTACGAATTTCGTTGTGAATTTTTTTTTTAATAATAATAATAATAAAAAAATACAGTGACTGAATTAGGAAATGTTCTACGACTAACATAATTGAAAACATGAGAACTAATAACTCTTAAATGTACACAGTACTCCAAGAATAGGGTAGCCCGACGCCCGGGGCTCCTCGTAATCCATTCCGGGCCTGTCTCATTTTGCATACAAGGAGCCCGTCGGGCCTGTTTTAAAAAAAAGAAAAATATTTTTATTTTATTTTACTTGATCTCAAGGTCCTCATGACATGTGTATTCTGAACTATGAAAACACTTGCAATAAAGTAATTAAAATGTGTTACACACAAATTGAAACAATAAGAAGTTTGAATATTTTGCCTGGCGTTGTGTCGCCATAGTGTCGGCAGTTTGTCACAACTTTGAGATCAACAATTTTTGACGTAAAACTACATTATCCTGCTTTTAGGTTTGTGTTTTCTTTCCTCTTTGATAAGAAATACCATTTTTGTCACTCAAAACACATTAATGCATGAAAAAAGCATGCCCCCGAACCCCCCTAGCACTTCGTGACCCTCGCACTACAGATGTAACAACCAATGACTACAGTTTGCATCCAAACAGTGTTGGCATCTCTGAGCTAGCATATCACACTACCACTCATGAACAGTCTCAATCAAACCGAGACTGCAATATTTTGTATGTGTCGTGCTCGGCCGTTTCCAAAGGTCCATTATCATACTCTTTTTTTTAACGCCGTGTTGGCAGGAAGCTTTGCTGTGCTTATTGCATTTTTTTCTGGTTCGTTGATTTTTGATGGAGTTACGGCCCCTTGACATTTTTTTTGTAAATTTCTTGTCGGCGCTACTCCTCCTAAACGCCTTGTTGAGTTTCAACGAAACTTGGCAGGAAGCATCAGTAAGATGTCTAGTTGTGCATATCCACTTTTGTTCCAGTTTGCTGATTTATGACGGAGTTATGGCACCTGGACATTTTTACTTTAAATTCTTGTCGGCGTTACTCCTAAACGGCTTGTTGGATTTCTACAAAATTTGGCAGGAAGCCTCAGTATGATGTCTAGTTGTGCAAAGCATGGTATATCAATGGAATTTTGAACAAGTTCGAAAACCAGCTAGATATAGTTAGTAACGACAGGTTATGGCCCTTGATTTGTTGAAAAATGCCATATTTACCATATTTGTTTAGAATGTAAATATCAAAACCACCCCCACCCCCTCCCACCCATTTTATGAAATTTCATTCATAGAAGAAAGTGGGACAAATTAAAAAATGCCCATACCAGACTAGACACAGCAGACTTATTGCCCAGGATTACCAGGTGAGCAATCTAAGGCCATCCTATCCCTGTTGTTTTTGCAATGTTTTAAAAAAACTACTGACGGGAATTGTATGTCGACATCCCTTGATATAAGAGCCGTTTTAGCCAGAAGAGCATCCACAGGCCCTTTTGGGCCATTTTGTTTTTAAACAAATGCACTTAAATGTCACCTCAGCAAACGGCAAACTCGATTGTTTTTAGTTACTAAAATGTTTGCAAACTTTCATTTAAGCATCATTGACCTTTTTATTTTTAAGCCCAGCCCCTGTTAGGCGAGACGTGTGAATCCACGGATTTCTTGTTTCCATATTTCTGTGTTGTTTTGATCAATTCTTACATATAGCTTCTTACAATATATGTTGCCCCATCCCCCCACACCCCCTGCCTCTTACACATATATGTTGCCCCTCCTCTCACACTCCCTGCCTCTCCCCGCCCCCACTCGAAACTCGATTTTTTCAGATTCAGACTTTTAAATTTAGATATACAGATGAAATATCAATAATAAAAAAATGAAATGAGGCAACAATACAACTTGCAATATATCATCTCCCTCCCTGAGTTGCCTTTCGACCACAAATTTTGGATTAAAACAGATAAAAATAATAAAATTTCTCACATAATTTTATATCGGCCGAAGTTTCTATACCAGCCCCATCCCACAACCCCACCCCACATTGTTTTAGTCTTGTTTTCTGATGGTATATACTAGCTATATAATTTATTATTCTCTGAAAAATCGAATAGTCGAGCTGCGCTATTCTCCGACAGCTCTTGTTAAGGATGGCCTTGTTTCAGACTGGGCATAGAATCTTTGTAAGCACTTATTTGTTGACCAAACTTTTGGTATGGCAGAATTGTTGTCTGTTTTCCATCTTTTCACTTTGTTTGGTGCTCTTCGGTTTTCAAGGTGTGCACTCATCACATTTTAAACATAGGTCACCCGTGGATGAAGAACTACATTTTCTATTTAAAAAAGTCATAGTGAAAATCAAACATAGAATTTCATCACTTGTAGAAGTTGGTTTGTTGTCTTTGAGATTGTTTTGATAGGTACACAATTGTTTTAAGTTCTTTGTGAAGACATATTAGATTCATTGATGATGCCCTTAAGCAGGGCTTTTTTCCACAAAATTGGGAAGAGACCCAGGCCTGTCCATTTTGGGAAAAATGAAGGCGCTTATTTCTCATTTTGGGAGAAATACAAGGTTTCATAAATTAAGTAAGTATGACATTAATATACTTCATTTATATTGTCATCCATTATTTACCATTATTAACTTTTCCAAGTCGGAATTTACTTAGCAGCCAAAAACACACTGCAGAATTCATGCTTTTTCTCAAATTCTGAGAAACTGCTGTTTTCCGATTGGGAAATATTTCTGCCACAGTTGGGAAAAAACAGTCCAATTTTCTGTTGGGAAGAGGCCCTTTACAGGCCTCTGTTATATAAGGTAAAAAAGCCCTGTTAAGAAATATAGAATAAAACATTATTTGAATATAACAAAAATAGGTATATGCAAATCGAGAAATTGAAATAATGTGTAAAGTTATAGCATGTAAAAGGAAGGGGCGGGCGGTTCATGGTCTTTGCAATAACATCAGAGTTGCAGGGCTTTCTTTCCTGGGAGCGTCTCCTTGGCCGAATGGTTAATGATGTTGCGTTGTAAACCTTCACCTGTCACCGCTGCGGGTTCGAATCCCACTGAGAGCTCGACTTGTAAGTGAGGAAGTGTCGATTCTTACAGATGGCGGGAGGTGTATAGTACTGGTTCTACCCAAGAAAAGTGGGCGGTCTGCCTCCACAACACAAAATCGACCATTATATTATATATAACATTACATGTGTTGACAATGACGTAAAACACCATATGGCTTTCTTACCTGATACAACTAATTTGATACAACTAATTTGACTTTTTTCCCAAACTGTGGCAGAAATCTTTCCCAATCAAAAGGCAGCAGTCTTTCACAATTTGAGTAAAAGTATGAATTCTGAAATATGTTTATGTCTGTTAGTGACTCAGAGAAGTTAGTAATTATAACTAAAACAAATTTCAAAATACCCACGTTTTCTTCACACTGTCTGTTCGCTTTAACCCTGTATCCATTTTACATGTAATTGTTTTGATCGTTCTTTGATACTCGGATCAGAATTAGTAGTATTTATGCTTTTCTGTATAAAAAATTATGTTTGACACTAAAAAAAATTGTATAGGGTATTTGTGTATTGGACAGGCCTGAAACCTCTTCCCGAATTTTTTGGAAAAAAAACACCTAAGTTGAATATTCTATTAGTGATTTATTGCATGCCCACCACGTGAGGTAGTGATGATACTTAAGGCAACACTATAATGAAATTAGATGGCAAAGATTTATGTCATAAAAAATTGGCTGCACCATAATGAACATGCAGAGCTATAAATAAACTGAGTTTTTGAGTATTTTACTCATATATCATTACTCATCCACTTACAACAAATATTTTAAATGTCCAAAAATCATGAGTATTATATTTGTATGTATTGCCCTGTGGAACAGTTTGTTCCACATTTACATGATGAAAGTTGTTTTAATAGTCTCCAATATTAAGGTCATCGTTTCTTTTGTTTTTGTCTCGCCTTTTCGAAGAAAAGAAAGAGACATAGGTGTTGCTTTTCCAGCAGCGGCGGCAGCGTCAACATTCAAGTTTTGCGTTTAGGTCATTTTCTCGCAAACTGTATGCACTAGACCTTTCAACTTTGCTTATAGCTGTATCTTGAGTGGTACATTGCAACGTGACAAAGCAAATGTGGATGTGACCTTCACCATCCAAGCAAAGGGCAAATAACTTTAATTGTTACATTTACATCACTTTCTCATGAACTAGAATTATGCACTAGACGCTTTAAACGTAATTTATAGCTTAATCTTTTGAAGAAAACATATTCTGTTTTGACATAGTTGTGTTTTTGGTTGTGCATTTTTTTTTTGGATGCCTGGTTTTATCTTTGACCTTGACCTACTTTTTGGAGCTGATAATTTTTAGCTTTTCTGGCCAAGGGCCAGCAGAGCTTATGGGATGGGGTGTTGTCCGTCGTCTGTAGTCTGTTAACTATTATCTTGTTAAGACGATAGGGCCTTCATTTTTCATCCTCCAAACCAAACTTTAACAGGTTGTAATATCAATGAAAGCTCGGACAAGTTCGAAAACCAGCCAGAACGGACCATTAACAGCGGAGTTGTGGTCCTTGATTTAGTTAAAAATGCTATACTGCTATATTTTTACTCGTTAAGACGATAGGGTCTTCATTCTTCATTCTATCTTTACCAAACTTTACCACATTTTTAATATCAATAAAAGCTCGAACAAGTTCGAAAACCAGCCAGAACGGACCATTAACAGCGGAGTTGTGGTCCTTGATTTAGTTAAAAATGCTATATTGCTATATTTTTACTCGTTAAGACGATAGGGCCTTCATTCTTCATTCTATCTTTACCAAACTTTACCACATTTTTAATATCAATGAAAGCTCGGGACAAGTTTGAAAACCAGCCATATCGGACTAGTAACAGCAGAGTTATGGCCCTTGATTTTGTTAAAAATGCTATATTTTGCCTCGTTAATACGATAGGCCGTTCATTTTTCATCTGATCTTTACCAGATTTTTTGCTCCCCTTTTTTTATTATGAGTTTATATATATATTTTTTAATAGATATATATTTTTATTTAATTTTTTTTTTATATATATATAATTTGTTTTTAATTTTCTTATTTCATTATTATTATTATTATTATTAACACGGTGTTAGCAGGAAGCATTGCTGTGCCTATTGCATTTTTTTCCCGGTTAGTTGATTTTTGATGGAGTTACGGCCCCTTGATTTTTTTTTTAATTTCTTTTCGGCGCTACTCCTCCTAAACGCCTTGATGGATTTCGACGAAACTTGGCAGGAAACATTGGTAAGATATCTAAATTGTGCATATCACGCTTTTGTTCCAGTTTGCTGATTTATGACGGAGTTATGGCACTTTGACATTTTTACTTTAAATTTCTTGTTTGAATCTGATGAGTACATACTTATTGCAGTCAAAAATAATCTACAGCTCTGATTACATATTAAAATATACTCCTTTTACATTTCAGGATAAGAATAACAAGCTAGGGGGTAGAATAACAGAGTACGAGACAGATAGAGTGAAGAATTTACAACAACTAGCCATGGTCCAGTCTCAACTCAAACAAATAGAGCAGGTACGTATATTGTCCTTCATCTGTCCATGCATGTATCTCATCGAGTTGACCTACTTTCTCCGAAATAAAGGTCACATCCAGTTTAGCGTACAACTTCTGATTACGTTCAAGTTTAGGTACCAGTTCTCTTTCTCTTTTCCTTTAAGCATGGGATTTTAACCAAACTGCATCAAATTGTTCCTTTTATCGACATGAAATGGTTTACACATTTGTCAATGTGACCTAATATTCTCCAAAATATAGGTCACGTCCAGTTTTCAGTACAAGCTGATTTGAAGTCGAACTGAAAATCGAATAATCCTGATATCAAGATTGTGTGTCTCTTGAAAAAATTTATCAAGAAAACCTGTGTTTATTTTTTCGGGAGATTTTATAGCTGATATTCGGTCATACTAACAATGCCAAAACATACATTTAAAAAAAATAAGTAGCAAAAGTGTTGAGTACGAAACACTTTTAAATTAATCTTAACTGCACCTTGGTATTAAAGATACAATTATGAATTTATACAATTATGAATTTAATGTTTTACTGTATTTTTTCTTCTATTTTAAGAGAAATCACGCTAAAATTCCAAATTGTGATGGTATTGGTTATGTTCCCAAAATATAAGAAAAAAACATCGAAACCAACCAACATTCCTTCAGTACCATGACCATGCATGTATCTTTTTGTTAGGTTAGTTAGCTAAGAAACCTGCCAATTGTCTGGTATTTCAGTTACTTGAGAGGGAGAAACTGGCCAGTGCAGAACTGCATGAACAATTACCGGAAACTGCAAGCTCAAATACCATAATGGTAAAAAATCGTAAGTTCCTTTTTAGTAACACAATTATGTGGTAATTGGTCGGGTCAATAGTAAATCACACAAATACCAACAATAAGGCCGACCATAAAACATTGTTGCTTTTCTGTTCCCCTACCTACCCACGGAAATAAGTCCCTACCAAAAACATTTTACAGCAATTATTTAACATATTTTATTTTATTTAGTATCTTTAGGCCATTTTTTGTCTCACCTTTTGAAAAAATGCGAGACATAGGCGCCGCTAATGCTGGCGGGCTCGACGGTGTCAACATATTGTATTATAACTTTTTGTCCTCGGAAATAGAACGTTGAAATTTCATATAACCTCCTGATCATTGTCCGTCTTATTGCCAATAACTTCCACCCTCCAGCTGACCCTGGGTCCAAATCGATGTCACTTAAATACATGTAACGTCATGCAAATTTAATGCAAATATTGATGGTACATGTATTTAAGTGACCATCACTCCGACCCATTAGGAAAGACAATGACCAGGAGGTTATATATAACATTTGAACATTCTACTCACAAGGACAAGAAAGTAAGATTTTGTTAAGGTTTTGGTTAAGTTTACGTTAAAGTTCTTATAACTTTGTATTCCTTTGGAGTAGAGAGTTAAAATTTCATATATAACATCACCTTATTACAGAACTATCACCCTCCAACTGACCCTGTGTCAAGGTCAGTTGCCTCTTAAATACATGTACCGTCTCATTAAAAGTGTGTTAAATTCCTGTAACTTTTTTGTTCTTTAGAGCAGAGTGTTCAAATTTCATATATAACATCCTTCTCATTGTCCGTCTTAATGCCAATAACTTTCAGCTCTCCAACTGACCATGGGTCGGAGTCATTGCCACTTAAATATGTACCGTTTTCAAAAAATGTGTTAAAATGTGCGTTCAATTAATTAGAGTAGAGTGTTCAAATTGCATATACAACTTCACTGGGCATTGTTCTTATTCCAATAACTTTCAGCCTCCAAATGACCCTGTGTCAAGGTCAGTAGTCTCTTAAATACATGTACCGTCTCCAAATTTCACAATGCATGTAACATCTCAAAATTTCAAATATAAAATTGTGGAGTGTTCTTTGCCAGCCATAAACTATATTTCACTTCTGTTTTAAATACATTCACATTTCAATCTCTGCACATTTCAATGTGAGTTTTATAAGGTTTGACAGGAACATAATTTCTTGAACTTTATGTCGGCTACTGCAGATGAGTAATTTGATACTCCAGTAAAGGTTTATCCTTTATATGACCTATTTATGTGTCGACGTGCCGTAAAACACCATTCATTCATTAATTTATCCTTTATAATTGCTTTTGTTTCAAATTAACTCAGCAGGAGAAGTTATCAACACTAAATATATTTCACGCCAGTCGTTTGTTTTTGTTTCACAGACAAAATAACAAGCTGTTAATTGATAAACTTTAAGTGAACTATTAACATCGGAATTTGATTGATTCAGACTTTTTAAAAAACGTGGGATTTTCAGAAAAAAGTTGTACTCTAAAACAATCATTGTTAGATTATACAAAATTAATTTAATTACAAACTTCAGAAAAATGAACTTCTAAAAAAAGGAGAGATGAAGTGTTGTATACATGGTAGTGTTACTACAATATCTGGTTACATTTGTAGTAGTAGATTGTACAGTGTTACTACAATATCTGGTTACATTTGTAGTAGTAGATTGCCTGTATATATATATCATATGTTACTTACTTTACGGGATTAAAGAGGCATACTCTTATTATCGAATAGATTCCAAAGTTTCATGACCATAGGTCAATTTATTTCAGAGCTTCAGATAAGCAATTGTTGGGGCTATTTATGGAAAAAATAAGTTGGGAGTACAAATCAGCATAGATAATTCACAATTCTAGTATACAAATGGCATGTTTGTGAGTAAAAAAACAACAACTAAAAACAACACAACTAAAACATTTACTCTTTACAAATTTCAAAATGAGCAAGATATGAAAGCTTATCTGGAGCTGTTATTTTGCCAAGTTACGTTGATTTACAGGAGAATATCTCTGTATATGCACAATATCAGAGCTGTAGACTTAAGGTTTAGAAGATTGTTTAAATTTTTCCCTATATAACTCTATGTGAAACATGTGTGGTATGTATTACCATAGTGTCATCTTTTGAACTAACAATAAAAAAAACATTACCCGTTTCTTCCTGAGGCTGTTCTGAGGCTTTCCTCGACCACGTAAACTGGGCGGTCCTGTATATTTGTCTATCTTCCGAACCTGTTAAAGAACCACTTTGTACAGCTCTTCCTTATCAATATTATTCAATTGCTGCTTTTCATAACACTTTCAAACATTGTTTCTGCTCAATTATTCATGAAGAATTGCACCAACTTTATAGTTAATTGTCCTTGCTGAAATAAGCATATTACTTGCGACCAAGTTCCGTGGAACACCCTTCCAGTTACCAGTAAGGTTCCCTCTGGCCCTCTTATGTTTCTTATTTGTACCCTTGTTACGAGTTTCAGGAGGATTTCAAGGCTTGGAAAAGGAAGAAACTTTTTGAACATCGACAGTTCTATTATTACTACCTTGAGGAAGAAAAATCAGGGGATATTGAAGCAGTGTTTTTCTTTGGCTGTTTTCATAGCCTTTATTGGATGCTAAATGCTAAAACATATTTTTTTCCCCAATTGTGACACAAAAATTCCCAAGTAAAATAAATAAATAAGAAAAAAATTAAAAAAAGCCTTAGTGTGACTGAGAATGAAACGCTTTTAAATGCCTCTGTGTACCGATTTTTTTTTTATGAAAACTAGCGCTAAAATTCCAGCTGTTCGATATGGAATATGTTCCTAAAGTATAGAGAGAGAAAACACTGTAATTGGTCATTGGGACCAATTTAAAATAAAAACAAGAGGCCCAAGAGGGCCTGTAGACGCTCTATTGGCTAACACAGCTCTTATAACATCAATGAAGCGACTGACTGCCATTTAAGTCTTTTTGAAAGTTTCGGGCAAAAAACAGCTTTTTAACTTTATCATGGGCCATAACTAAAGAATCTGGTAAAGTTTGGTAAAGATCAGATGAAAAATGAAGGCCCTACCGTATAAACGAGGCAAAATATAGCATGTTTAACTAAATCAAGAGCCATAACTCCTCTGTTACTGGTCCGACTGGTCCAACATAGAGCTAAAAAAAAAATATAAAAAATAAAAAAAAAATTTTTTTAGAGAATAATAATAATCAAAATGTTTTTTTTTTAAAAAATGAATCAATTAAATAAAAAAATAAATTAAAAATAAACAAATTTAAATCAATTAAAAATAAAAAGTTATCAAAAAAAATAAATAAAAAAAAATAAATAAAAAATAAAAAAATAAGAAAATTTAAAAATAAATAAAAATTATAACGTAAAAAAGAAGGTCATTAAATCTTCTAAAGTTTGGAAAAGATTGGATGAAAAATGAAGGCCCTATCGTCTTAACGAGGCAAAATATATCATTTTGAACTAAATCAAGGGCCATAACACCGCTGTTACTGGTCAGATATGGCTGGTTTTCGAACTTGTCCGAGTTTTTATTGATATTAACAATCTGATAAAGTTTGCTAATGATCGGATGAACAATGAAGCCCCTATCATCTTAACGAGGCAAAATATAGCATTTTTTGAACTAAATCAAGGGCCATAACTCCGCTGCATTGATATTAACAATCTGATAAAGTTTGCTAAAGATCGGATGAACAATGAAGCCCCTATCATCTTAACGAGGCAAAATATAGCATTTTTAACTAAATCAAGGACCATAACTCCGCTGTTACTGGTCCAATATGGCTGGTTTTCGAACTTGTCCGAGCTTTCATTGATATTAACAATCTGATAAAGTTTGCTAAAGATCGGATGAACAATGAAGCCCCTATCATCTTAACGAGGCAAAATATAGCATTTTTAACTAAATCAAGGGCCATAACTCCGCTTTTACTGATCTGATATGGCTGGTTTTCGAACTTGTCCAAGCTTTCATTGATATTAACAATCTGATAAAGATTGGTAAAGATCGGATGAACAATGAAGCCCCCATCATCTTAACGAGGCAAAATATAGCATTTTTAACTAAATCAAGGACCATAACTCTGCTGTTACTGGTCCGATCTGGCTGGTTATCGAACTCATCCAAGCTTTTATTGATATTAACAATGTGGTAAAGAAAATGAAGACCCTATCGTCTTAACCGAGGCAAAATATAGCAATATAGCATTTTTAACTAAATCAAGGGCCATAACTCCGCTGTTACTTGTCCGATCTGGCTGGTTTTCGAACTCATCCGAGCTTTCATTGATATTAACAACCTGTTAAAGATTGATATTAACAACCTGTTAAAGTTTGGTAAAGATCGGATGAAAAATGAAGGCCCTATCATCTTAACGAGCAAAAAGTTAACAACCGATGGACGGTTGACGGACAACTCGGCATCCAATCGGCCAGTAGAGCTAAAAATCTGTGTAAAGGTTTATAGATATAGATGGAACATTGACAGTTCCTATAATAAAGGGCAGGATGATATACATAGACAGTTTCTTATAATAAAGGTCAATAATTATAAATAACATGTCCTATCAGGCCTTAGAGGAATTTCCAAGTTAAAAATAGCTTGACTCTTAGTTTCTTCTGCCATGTTCAAATGTAGCTAACCCTGGCATGTACAGATCCCTAGACCTCCATTTCAGCTTGAATTGTTCAAAACACCTTTTTTTGCCAAACTTCACTATTTACCAACTGAATAGTCAAGTTATAGCAGTGTTATTGCCAATTGTTGAAAAAATCTTTTTTTTAGAGATTACATTAACTTTTTTTTCCGAAGTATTAGATTGATTTATATTAAAATAGTTATAATGAAGCTCTTAAGGATCTATTGATTGTTATGTGTGATACTTTTTCCATTACACAGGTAGATTTAGATGGTTACCCAGTGAAACGGAACTAGTCATGAAGGAATTTAGAAAGTGGGTAGATATTCCCACAGGCAACCCTTTGCCCAGTAAGTACTTTAATTAAGAGAAGTTCTTTTTACCTTGGCAATTTAACTTTAGTTTTTGGATTTAGCTTTGTTTCTTTTGTTTTGTCTTCTTTGTCTTCTCAGCTTATGGAAACTACATGCACTAGCACCAGCAAACCTGGGGTAAGGTTTTATTATGTTCCCCGAAAAATTTGAGGGAGCATATAGTCACCGCCTTGTCCGTCCGTGCAAATTCTTGTCCGGGCTATTTCTAACCCCTTGTTAGAATTTCGTGAAACTTGCTAGGAAGTATAAAAATCAAGTGGAGATGCGTATATTGTCGTGATGTTTTGGTTCGATAATTTTCCACTGAGTCATGGCCCTTTGTATTTTTAATGCATATATACATAGTAGTCAAATAGAAAATTCTTGTCTTCGATAGTACTTATGGGACTGCATTGAAACTTCACACAATGATAAAGGTAATCAGAGGAAATGAAGAGCACAAGAACCGTAACTGTCTTCATTCAAACTGGAGTTGTTGCCCTTTGTTATTATTAATTTTGTCTGTAGCATAACTTTAAAACTATGAATGAGGCATTGCCCTTGGTAATTTTATACTTTTTCTCGTCTGGAGTATAACTAAAAACCCACTAATGGGACTGCAATGACACAATAATAGAGGAATATGAGAGAGGAGGTGCAGAACACTAAAAACATTACTCTATCTTCATTCAAATTAAAGTTATTCCTTTGGTAATTTTATACTTATAATTCTTGTCCGGAATATGACTCGAAAACTACTAAAGGGACTGTAATGAAAATTCACACACTGATAAAAGGGCAATGCGAGAGAGCATAAAAACCATAGCTCTACCTATATTTAAGTTCTATTGCCATTTTACAAATCACCCAATTCTGGGAGCATCCATCGGTTCTGCAGATATTCTTGTATTTGATAGTAAATGTTAACATTTGAGAGATATGTTTGTGACCATGACCTTCTAGTGAAATAACTTGGTGATTCTTATGTTTCAGTTTTGCATCAAGGTTAGTTTTTCACAAACTATAATGTGCGCCAGAGCAACCAAACTTTTGTTTGGCTGTATATTAGGTCAGTGTCCACTTTACAGGTAGTTAAGGGTATATATCTGGAAGTTATGTCACATTTTTGTATGATTTCAGGTCAGATGGAGAGGGAGACGTTTGTGAAAAATTTCGGAGTACATTTTACGGCAGAACAATTAAAAAACAAAATCATGAACAAACAAAACAAAAAAAAGAAAAAAAAGTGATGCGGAAAGTTAATCTTGGTAATTCATTTGATAATTTAGATAGTTTAATTTGTTCAATAGTTTTGTCCCTAGTGTACACATTTATAAATCTTTTATCAAATGCTATAAATTAACTCTTATTTATGAGGTATCAATATATTTATTGTAAGTTTTTGGGAGTCTACCAGAACAAAAGCAAAGATTTATTATTCCACAATATATTGTCTTAATGCTAACATATTATTCAATCATTACTTTATTCTGATAAGATCTCTTGTTTTCAGAATAATAAGAAATCACTTTGCAATATTTAATAGCAGTGTTATTGCCATTTGTTGAAAAATTCTTCTTTTTAGAGATTACATTTTTTTTTCCTAAGTATTAGATTGATTTATATTAAAATAGTTATAATGAAGCTCTTA